>JAJSOF020000013.1:153105644-153223144 GCA_025594305.2 Periplaneta americana
CTTAATGTTACTTGCATCACGAATGCAGTAACTTTAGTGGAGTTGTAGAGTTTACTTAAGTTTTGCAAATATTTAAAAACAATAATTAACAGTGCAATTTATTTGAAATTGAAGTGGTAAGTTTCCAATTTATAATTATCACTATATTGAACGTCTCTAAAAATAATATGTTAAAAGCCTAAGCCAGAAAAATCAATATGTCACTTAATCGGTAAGAAGAGAGAAATTGTTATGTGTGTTAGGCTGGGAATACTGAATGTGGAATTTTAGACTTTCCGCGGAATGGTTTTGTGCGGAAACCAAGCAAATACGCACGATCTCGCACAAAATATTTGTATTACATAAACACCATTATGCTAATTGAACACTATTATGACTTACTCTGAAATTCAGAAGAATGAAGAATGGAAAGAATATCATACTGGTGTTTAAATTCATTATTACTGCTATTATTATTATTATTATTATTATTATTATTATTATTATTATTATTATTATTATTATTATTACTAGCCGTACCCGTGCGCTCCGCTGACCCGTTAGAAATAAATATAAAATAATTACATAATTAAAATAGGACATTTGATCCAGGGAACATTCGTGTTTGATATAGGGATAAATCGTTTATTATGTTACTTAATTTAAATTGTATTTGCATAATTAAAATGCGATCATTTTGATCCAGAGACCACTCATTTGGTCATAAAAATTATTTTAGGAAATACAGGAGACGAATGTACAGAATAGTCTATCAAGTTTTCTGTGCATAAGAAGCTATTTTAATCTTACCTGTCCTCGATTCACTCAGAAGTTGCTGTAATAACATTATAGCATTATGTCCATCTAGAGAAACTACACTCTCCAATGGTGAAATAATAATTAATTATACAAATCGGTTAATTTAGCTTCTGATATTACTTCATACAAACACAGAAACATTCTCTGTAGGCTATCTTTCATAGCTTTCGATTGTTGCTGTCCAAGGCCCCTTATAGACGAAGTCATTTGTTTTTTAATTCATTACACGGCCTTAGATGGCAGTTATTTTAATTTTAAAACTCATGTATTTCATTAAATATCAGTCCTATCAAACATTTTCAAGGAATAAAACTTATCGGAAATTATTTTTAAAGAAACTTTTGTCATGTAACATTTTTCATGAAAATCAATAATAAGCGAGATATTTCGAATTATTTAATTCAGGCCCCCTTATAACCCTCCCTTTAAATAAAATAGTTTGAATGCCATATAGCCTAAAATCTAAGTTACAACGAACTTAATTTATATTCCAATTTTCATCGAAATCCGTTCAGCCATTATCGCGTGAAAAGGTAACAAACATACAGACAGACAGACTTACAAACAAAATTTAAAAAAAGCGATTTTAGGTTTCAGGGTGATTAATTATATATGTTAGGACCAATTATTTTTGGAAAATCGAAAATTACCAGAAAAATTTCGGCTACAGATTTATTATTAGTATAGATTATTATTATTATTATTATTATTATTATTATTATTATTATTAATATCATCATCATTACCAAAGCTAAGTCAGTAATTGACCCGCGATATCCTGGGAAACGCACCGGCTTTTTGTTTCCACTGTGTACAGGTCAACTAGGCGATATCGCCGGCGGACATACACGCTGTTAAAGAACTAATGACGTCACGCGTAATGGCGCTGCCCTGTAGGGTGTTAATTTTAAAGAGATGTCAGAGCCGTTTCCTTTCCCCGCCCGGGGGAATTCCTCCCCGTCCAAATTATTATTACATTTCTTATTAGCCCTATACCATATTCATTATTAATGGCCTGTTACTGGCCAATTTAATACATTACGACGATTCCGTCGCACAATTATCTATTTAGTGCGCCCTTTACATTATATTTAATTTTGATTAAATTCTACTCACTCTCCTTCCAACCCATTCTCGTTCTTAATACAGACCTATACCTCGGGCCATAATGGTGGGTAATCTTACCGAAAAATTTTCCTATTATATATAATCTGACTACGAAATTACCAAAAATTTGTAAGGAAGCATGTATAGTGTACTCATTGGAATTCCCTCGTCGGGTGTTAGACTACGCTATCAAGATACAGGCTCCACATTACGGAGTTCAACTCCTGTGCTAAATCGACCTATTTCGTATTTAAATCAAGTGCCGTCTACAAGTTCTATTACACAATCTGTGGGAAACATATGAAGATCAAGCCAATAAAAATCCCAATAGAATTATGACAAGCAAAACAGGTCTGAAATCACAGACCGGTTTCAGAACTTCCGTGAACTGAGATGTAATGAAGAAGAAGAAGAAGAAGAAGAAGAAGAAGAGGATGATGATGATGATAGAATAGGAGGGTATACAAAGTAAAAGAAGCAAACGAGAATAAGAGACGTCATAAAGGGATACATACTTTCTACACGATGTTTTCGATAAAAATTCGGTTCCTTTTTTCGTAGTAAGTAACCGGGAGCTCAAATTGAGTACCGGGTCTTTTCCGGAGTTGAAAAGCGATCGGAGCGTGGTGCCGATTACACTACCTCATTCTATTTACTTTAATTTATTTATTTATTTATTTAATTTATTAATTTATTTGTTTATTAATTAATTAGGGCCAGACCGGTTTCAGAACTTCCGTGAACTGATATGTAATGAAGAAGAAGGAGATGATGATGATGATGATGATGATGATGATGATGATGATGATGATGATGATAGAATAGGAGGGTATACAAAGTAAAAGAAGCAAACTAGAATAAGAGACGTCATAAAGGGATACATACTTTCTACACGATGTTTTCGATAAAAATTCAGTTCCTTTTTTCGTAGTAAGTAACCTGGAGCTCAAATTGAGTACCGGGTCTTTTCCGGAGTTGAAAAGCGATCGGAGCGTGGTTCCGATTACACCACCTCATTCTATTTAATTTAATTAATTAATTTATTTATTTATTTAATTTATTAATTTATTTGTTTATTAATTAATTAGGGCCAGACCGGTTTCAGAACTTCCGTGAACTGAGATGTAATGAAGAAGAAGAAGAAGAAGAAGAAGAGGATGATGATGATGATGATGATGATGATGATGATGATGATGATGATGATAGAATAGGAGGGTATACAAAGTAAAAAAGCAAACGAGAATAAGAGAAGTCATAAAGGGATACATACTTTCTACACGATGTTTTCGATAAAAATTCAGTTCCTTTTTTCGTAGTAAGCAACCTGGAGCTCAAATTGAGTACCGGGTCATTTCCGGAGTTGAAAAGCGATCGGAGCGTGGTGCCGATTACACCACCTCATTCTATTTACTTTAATTAATTAATTAATTTATTTATTAATTTATTTAATTTATTAATTTATTTGTTAATTAATTAATTAATTAATTGAGCCGTTAAGAGCAGAAGTGGTGTAAGTCAAGAATGGGTAATGAGGGTTAAAGTAAAAATTCTGTAAAATACAGTGCAAAGTAGCAATTAATATTCAATTTATTTAAACTATTAGTAGTCCGTGGATAGCAAGAACGACGTATTAATTCCTATTTTGCGCTGTATTTTACAGAATTTTTACTTTAAACCTCTTTATCCAATTTTGACTTACACCACTTTTGCTCTCAACGGCTCAATTAATTAATTAATTTATTTATTTACTTATTTATTTATTTATTTATTTATTTATTTATTTAGACTATAAGGACAAAAATGAAAGCAGACTAACAGCTTGCGAGATGAGATTCATGCGCCGAACAGCTGGCTACACTAAATGGGATCGAAAGAAAAATGAAGATATCCTTCAAGAACTTAATGTGTCATCAATACTGGACTATATCTCCAGATATCAGTTAAACTGGAAGGAACACGTCTCAAGAATGGTTTCATCCAGGATTCCTAAAGCAATAATGAAATATCGTCCATATGGGAAACGGTGACTCGGTCGGCCTATGAAAAGATGGCAAGAAAATCGCTTTTTCAGTCCGTAATATTTCTTTTGGGACTAGTACTTGACAGGATGATGATGATTTATTTATTTATTTATTCATTCATTCTGGTGTAGTTAAATTCATCAGGCCTTCTTTTCCACACGAAATACAAATATAGTAATAGAAATAAAAAGAAAAAAATCACACTATAAACAAAGCAAAGCCACACAAAAATATACACAGGTTGGAGTCACACAAACTTTAGATGAGTGATTAAGTATCGTAATTAATCATATCGTAATTAATAAACATAAACAAGAAACTTGCAATTTTAATCTAGAGTAAAAAAAATCAACACTTCTAGCAATACCTAAAAACCATTAAGTTCACAAAATTTTCCAATTTAATTTTGAATTATGACAAAGTCCGGCAGTCCCTGACGTCATTAGGTAAAGAATTCCAGAGGCGAGGTATTTCTACAGTGTAGGAGGATGAGTATAAAGACGTTCTGTGATGAGGGATAGAAAGAAGTGCTTGATGCCGGTTTCGAAGAGTTGTAAGAAATTGAAAGCGTGATAACAGATAATTCGGAGTAGAAGTATGCATGATTTCAAATAGCAGAGACAGTGAATGTATTGTTCTTCGTTCCTTCAGACGCACCCATGAAAGTAACTGGAGGGAAGGTGTTATATGGTCAAATTTACGAGTATTGCAGATGAATCGTACGCACACATTATGAACACGTTGTAGTCTCTCAGCTAAGAGTGAACTTACATTAGTTAGCAAGGAATCGCAATAATCAAAATGGGGCATTCTAGTGCCGAGGCTAAGAAAACAAGGAGCTCTACATCCATTTCCCTAAGTAACTTCATAGCGTATAAAGGACATAGTTAGGACGACATTTTTTGGTGAAATAAAATGGGTGATTTCGGTGTTGATTTGATGAATATTTCGTGATATAAATTATCATTTAAATTATCATTTAAATTATCATTGTCATCCTCAATGCAAATATGTTTTTATTTGCTTATACATATCACATTTATGTGTAAGCATGAAAAGAGCATCATCAAAATATAATCTAAGAATGGTAAGCTTGTATATCACATACAACATTTCAATCATTGCTGCAGTCGACTACAGAAATCGATCCTTTTTCGGTAACCATAGAGATAGTAGAAGTATTTATAAACAATATTCATAGAGAAAAATATAGAAATATTGGTTTTACCAAGCGATTGACAAATTAACTGAAAAAAATATCACAAATATGTTTTTTCAACACAGAATACAATTTTGATTGACGTCAAAATATTGTCCAATAGTCTATTCTTTTGAGAATATTAACTCCTTATGTAGATGATATTATTAGGAATCATCATTGTGGTTTTAGACATATTAGAGCGACTACTAATCATATTTTTTGTGTTCGACAGATATTGGAGAAAAATGGGAGTACAAGGGCACAGTAAATCGGTTATTCATAGATTTCAAAAAGGCATATGACTCGGTTAAGAGAGAAGTTTCATATAATACTCTTATTGAATTTGGTATTCCCAAGAAACTAGTTCGATTAACTGAAATGTGTCTCAGTGAAACTTACAGCAGAGTCCGTATAGGCAAGTTTCTACCTGATGCTTTTCCAATTCACTGCGGGCTAAAACAAGGAGATGAACTATCACCGTCACATTTTAACTTTGCTCTACAATATGCCATTGAAGCAAGTAAGGACAAAGGTTTGAAAGTATATGATTATGTCTCGTGACCAGAACATAGTACGAAATGAAAACATTAAAAATTGGAAATTCATCCTTTGAAAAGGTGAAAGAATTCAAGCACCTTATAGCAATAGTAACAAATATAAATGACACTCGGGACGAAATTAAACACAGAATAATTATGGGAAATGCTTGTTATTCGGTTGAGAAGCTTTTGTCATCCAGTCTGCTCTTAAAAAAGCTGAAATTTATAAAACAGTTATATTGCCGGTTGTTCTGCATGGCTGTGAAACTTTGTTCCTCTCTCAAAGTGAGAGTCCGAGGTTAAGAATGTTTGAGAAAAAGTTGCTTAGGAAAATATATAATATAATATAATATAATATAATATAATATAATATAATATAATATAATATAATATAATATAATATAATATATCATATCATATCATATCATATCATATCATATCATATCATATATATCATATCATATCATATATCATATTGTGACAGCGACGTGAGATTCGAACTCACGACCAGCGTCCCGCGAGAGAGCATATCGCGCGGGCTTCACGGGGAAAGGGGAAAGGAGCCTACACGCGAGGGAAGGCTGCGCGCGCAGCTGCTACTTAACGCAGTGAATGTGGAACGACCTTCCCGACGATTCCAGAAGTCCGTCGATGTGGAGATATCGAGATAATTCTCTACACACCTGTAGAAAATTCTCGCAACTATGATTTTGCTATAAAAGAAGAAGCGCCAGCGAACTCGAGCAGTTTCAGAGTTTTCAGTTATTCAGTCAGTGAGTAAGCCAGAGCAAGCAAGCCAGTCAAGCCAACCGGAGTTCGACTCGAGTGTGCGTCCGCATCTGCGTCAGCATCCGAAGGCCTGAGTTCGAGTGCAGTGGATCGCAGTTGGAGGGACCTGAGTTCGAGTGCAGTGGACCGCAGTTGGAGGGACCCGAGTTCGAGTACAGTGAACTGTCTCTGAAGGTCTGTGGTTCGAGATACTGTGGACTCGAGTGACTGAGATAGAAGAACTGTGAACTGAGAACTGATAGTTCTGATTTGTAAATAGTGCTTTGTAAATATTAGTTAAGATTAACAGTTCATTGTTGTGCGTAATAGTCCAAGTAAATTGTCATTGTCGTCGGTGGAGTGCTATAACGAATACTGTGTGGAGTGAAGATCCAATTGTTGACGAGAGCGTTTAAGGTGAATTGTAGAAAGGAATTATTGTTGTGACGAATAAATTACATTGTTGTTACTAATAAAAATCACAATATCATATACCATACCATATATCATATCATATCATTTTGTAATTACTGTTTATTGTAAATATTGTAAAGCAAATTTGTATTATTTATTATTTCATTGTATAAATTACTATTTGAAGAATCCACTGCAAGAATGATGGATGTCATTTGGAATACATTTTTCAGGAGAAGCAATTGAAAGTTTGAAATGCTTAGTGCTCAAAGCTTAACTGTGATTTTCCGATCACTAGTGGACATTGACTATCAGTGTTAATGCCATATAACTCTCTATGTACATTCTACATGTCTTAAGCTATGCATTGACAGTCTTGGTTCAGTTTCGACAAAAAAGTGACATCCATCATTTTTGCAGTGGACTCTTCAATTGTAATTATTGTGTATAATTAAGTTACTACTGACATCGGATGTTTGTCCACTTGCAGTGTAAATAAATAAATAAATAAATAAATAAATAAATAAATAAATAAATAAATAAATGAATGAATAAATGAACAGGGGCGCCCCGTCCTTATGTGCTGCAGTGCTACAGCACAATGATAATTTTGCTCAAATAAAGTGTTTGCAATACCATAGTATTTGATCTGCCATTTGACAATTTCCCGTGGTTATGTTCATGACGCGTTATAGAGTGTTTAGTCTTCGCTCTTCGCTCTTTGGTGCCTCAGGGGGTTCGTTGTGCTACTCAAAACTTACATGAAAATGTAGACAGTTAATGCGCATGTGCGAAGCTGAAATAACTGCTCTGATTGGCTATTTTTACGCGGGGAAGTGCTGTAGTCAGCTTCAGCACAACACAGCTTCGAGATTGCAAAAGTAAAGCGTTACGAAAGAATGCTTGTTTGTGGAGGAACTCGGAACTATGTACAATGTATTTGGTAATTCAAATGTTCGACTGCTGCTGCCATCTACCAGTTTTTTGAGGTTCCTCCTGAATCAGTCAGCAAGCGACGGAAAATTGAATTCCAGAAAATTGATGCCAAGGAGGTATGTAACCGTACAATTCAGGAAACTACTCATCGTTTCCAATCTTTAAGCTACCTAGACGCAACAAAATTGTTAAACAGCGAATTTTTTGACAATTTTTTGCATAATTTTCCTGAACGCGAACTTGAAGTTGCTGTCAACAGCTATACTGTACTGAACAAAAGAATGTTAAAGACACAACTTGGAGTTCTATAAGGAAGATCCGACTTCTGAAATATAGATGGCTGTTCAATTGTTACAAAACATAGTCTCCAACAATTCACGGGATCCATTCTGTGAAGTAACGAAGTTGTTAAATATTTTGGTTACAACACCAATGACCACTGCTGAGCCAGAAAGATGTTTTTCTTGCTTGAAACGCATAAAAACGTTTTTGAGGAACACTATGTCCCAGGACCGCCTCACTGCTCTTGCAATACTGTCAATAGAAAAGAGTATAATGTCCAGGATGGAGGGGTTTAACGTTTAACACCAGGATAATTGACAAGTTCTGTAGTAGGAAGGAACTCCATATTTCGTCACTAGGCGAGTCCCAAATTAAGATAAATGCATATAAGTGTATACAGTAGGCCGATATAGAGATTGTAGCACACTCATTATTTTGACCACCAGCCGCTACTGTAAATGAATACATTATTTAAAACGACCAATTAATTTAAATGTAGCTTAATGAGAGCTTAAAGACCAATTTGTGTTGGTGAAATGCATTGTCTCTGTAAGTATCAATTAAAGACACTTTAAGTGACAATTGAAGTTAACCATGTTTGGTGAAATCGGCCATAAAATCCACTGACGTTGGTTTGATTTGAACCCACGAAATATCAGGTCTGATAGTTCGCATGGTAGTCGTGAGATGACGCACCACTGCAAATTTACTTGGAGTTTATATTCATATACCTTCTGTGCTAGTAAGTGTCGATTGTTCCTACAATTCGCACACCTTGTAATCGAATGTACGACTTTCAGTCGGCGCTCTAGCGATCTGACACTTAACAGCAATTTCATTTTCGCTCGGGGTGTTTAACCCTCAATTTAACCCTCTACCTGTGCCCAACACCTGCAGGGAAGAAAGTATTGTGTAAAGTAACAATGTTTTAATACACAAAGATAACACGAGAAACCTGTTTTCAATTTAAATCCAAGATGGTTGAAGACCTCCTTTCTCTCGCTCCCGGCCTCGGCCTTTTGCTGGTCATAGTTGAAAGCCTGAATTAAAATGTCAAAATAGCTTATTATTCTATAATTACAGCCGTTCCAACAACGAACAACACTTGGTATCGATTAGAGCTTCCCAGGGGGCCAAGATACCAAACAACGAGCTTCTTAATCTGCCAGACTTCCTGTTTGCTGAAAGCTGCATTACCGCTATCTCCTCTAATTGCAGTTCTTCCGCTCAACAATTACTCTTCTTATAATCGTCTGCTTTCATTTGGCTTTTCATTACCCCTCCCCCGCTCCGTGAACCTCCTTGTCCTGAACATTACTAATCCATTTCATACTGAGTGACATATTCTGAAACAGAACGTATTCATAGTGAGCGTCAAACACGAAGCCGCTAGCATTTCTGCGCATGTATTGTCACGTGATGTCATGTAACAATCACTTTTACTGATGGAGGAAATAAATAATACCGATGTATTGATATTGCAATATATTGCAAACCTAATTTCGATAAACGATATAGCCTATATCGCATAAAATATATCGAGATATCGAACGATTATCGATATGTCGCTATTCCGTAAGCAAATTACTTAAAATATTCCTTTTTACCATTGAAATTAACATAATAACAGTCAAAAGCATAATGTAAAATTCGATTTTCCAAAAATAATTGGTCCTAACATATATAATTAACTACCCTGAAAGCGAAAATCGCACTTTTGAAATTTTTGTTTGTATGTCTGTCTGTATGTTTGTTACCTTTTCACGCGATAACGGCTGAACCGATTTATATGAAAATTGGAATATAAATTAAGTTCGTTATAACTTAGATTATAGGCTAAATGGCATTCAAAATACTTTATTTAAAAGGGGGGTTATAAGGGGGCCTGAATTAAATAAATCGAAATATCTCGCTTATTATTGATTTTCATGAAAAATGTTACATAACAAACGTTTCTTTACAAATGATTTCCGATAAGTTTTATTCTTTACAAAATTTTGATAGGACTGATATTTAATGAGATAAATGAGTTTTAAAATTAAAATAACGCCATCTAAGACGGTGCAATGAATTAAGAACAAATGACTTCGTCTATAAGGGGCCTTGGACAACAACAATAGAAACAGGGGCCTTGGACATCAACGATCGAAAGCTATTAAACTTAGCCTACACAGAATGTTTCTATGTTTGTATGAAGTAATACCAGGAGCTAAATTAACCGATTTGTATAATTAATTATTATTTCATCATTGGAAAGTGTAGTTTCTCTAGATGGACATAATGCTATAATGTTATTACAGTAACGTCTGAGTAAATCGAGGACAGTAAGATTAAAATAGCTTTTTATGCACAGAAAATTTGATAGGCTATTTTGTACATTCGTTTTCTGTATTTCTTAAAATAATATTTATGTACACTCATTTTAATCTCAGAGAATTAACGAACAACGAGAGTGTATTGATTTAGTATGCAGTAATAGTATGTTAGCTTAGCAATCCATTATTTTATAATTCAAATTTTAACTATGCTCAATTGAATCGTGTTAAAATACATAAAATATATATGCAATAAATGCAATACAAAAAAAATTGGGTAATGAGCGAAGCAGATTATCTTGCGCTGTTGTAAAAGTTGTTCCCTGGATCAAACGTCCTATTTTAATTATGTAATTACTTTATATTTATTTCTAACACGTGCAGCGGAGCGCACGGGTATGGCTAGTAAACAATACATTTTCAATACCATATGATGTAAGTCCTAACCTAAATCAAAATTATGGATCGAAACGAAAATATCAGTATTTCGTAAAAACCGATACATTGTTCTCATCTCTACTGGGTACTGAAGGGATAACAGAATAATTTTACTTCCAGTCAAAACTGGTTTATCTCAGTATGAAATATGACTTGATTTTAAACTTTAACTGGGTAACAGTTATTTTTCAATTTTATAGAGGAAGTGTTACAAATATGCAATACGGGTTCAAAATATGAAATAATGTGACATGTATTCTAGCGGAAGCCTTCCAAATTACTACGCACCGATACTGTCTTTCGCTGGAATGTGTTCTTCTTCTTCTTCTTCTTTGGCACTACTGCCCTTGTAGTCTAGCCTTGGCCTCCCTTAGGATCTTGGTCCATTCCTGTCCAACCAGAGCCTTCTGCCTCCATCTTCTCATGCCTAGAGTCCTTAAATCTTCCTCCACTCCATCCAACCATCTTAGTTTCTGTCTGCCAATATTGCGCCTGCCTTCTGGTTTTGTGTTTAGAATCTTTTTTGGTATTCTCTGATCATTCATCCTGATTACATGTCCTAACCATTCCAACCTACGGGCTTTGTTTTCAGCAACAATATCTGGAGATTTATATTGAGTTTTCAGTTCTGTATTATATCTAATTCTCCAGTGCCCATTCTCATATTTAGGACCATAGATTTTCCTTAGAAGTTTTCTTTCCCATGTCATCAGTTGTTGTTCCATTTTCTTCGACAGAGTCCAAGTTTCACTGCCATAAAGCACAATTGGTCTTACGACTGTTTTATACAATGTAAGTTTTGCTTTTTTACTTATGCATCTTGCTCTCAAAGTCTGGAATGTGTTAGTTTGCAGTTAGAAGCTGAACTGTTGAAACGCTTATCATTATTGCGTTTTCGACGAAAGTGGAAATTTTGGCGGTAAGTTCTTTTTTTGAATATATTAGAGTGTTATACTTCAATGTTAGAAATATTAATACCAGCCTATATATTCTTAAAGAGAAATAATCTACGATTACAGCAATGCATGTTTTAAATTATGTTATGTTTTGAGGTCATGACTTACATCAGTGTGTCACAAATATGAAATACTAGTGTTATTAGTATTCCTTCTTTATAACTTGGCTTTGTGTTTCGTTACTAGTGTTGGCACCTGTAGGAAGAGGGAAAACCTCACCTCCCAACAAACTTGAAAACAGTGAAATGGAAAGGCAATGCAAGAAGTCATAAAGCAAGTTCGAGAAAAGATGTGAGACGATTAATTTGGATTCAGTATTACGATTGAGAAAACACCTTCTAATGAAGATGCTGAATGCTTGTTTTGTGCTTTTCTTAATAGAGGCCATTTTGACTTTGTAATTTTGTTAATCTTGATAATATTATTCCATTTGTACTCCCTAGAGGAAATTATATTTACAATCATTTTATACCATCTTACGAAATTCTAAGTCCGGTGTAGGCCTACCAAAACGAAAAAAAATAAGATGATATTCCATATTTGTAACACTTCCTCTATTACTGGATTGAGTTACTTTTAAGATTTAAATAATTATCTTTGGCCCCCATATATTACCGGTTGTTCTGTATGGTTGTGAAACTTGGACTCTCACTCTGAGAGAGGAACATAGGTTAAGGGCGTTTGAGAATAAGGTGCTTAGGAAAATATTTGGGGCTAAGCGGGATGAAGTTACAGGAGAATGGAGAAAGTTACACAACATAGAACTGCACGCATTGTATTCTTCACCTGACATAATTAGGAACATTAAATCCAGACGTTTGAGATGGGCAGGGCATGTAGCACGTATGGGCGAATCCAGAAATGCATATAGAGTGTTAGTTGGGAGACCGGAGGGAAAAAGACCTTTAGGAAGGCCGAGACGTAGATAGGAGGATAATATTAAAATGGATTTGAGGGAGGTGGGGTATGATGATAGAGACTGGATTAATCTTGCACAGGATAAGGACCGCTGGCGGGCTTATGTGAGGGCGGCAATGAACCTTCGGGTTCCTTAAAAGCCATTTGTAAGTAAGTAAGTAATCTTTGGCCCCCATTCTACGACGACTATTCAAGATGTCCTACAGAGGGTCGAGTCACAGAGTCTTAGAGCTGCTACGTTAAACAATTTATCTGCAATTTAACGAGACAGAACTTTCACACTTATTTCACAAGCTGTAATAGAAACTCTGGCACATATTTTGGGCAAATGCCAGACCTGAAATGACACAGGGTAACTTTTGTAGTAAAGTAAATTTTCCTACCTTGAAAACCGATGACAGCTCAATCCAAGGAAGTAAGAGGTTGGTTGGCGTTGAGTGATGCAAGAAAAGACGTGGCGAGGAGTTGTCCACTAAATACGAAGTATCTCCCAGGCATGTGGGTGCCTTCCTACAATAAATAATACATTTATATGTGTTATTACTAGAGCCCGGATGTTAGGCAAAATGCCTTTTTTAATCTGAGTGTATGTATGAAAGATCTATTAGAGATAAACATGTTTCCACACATTTGGGGACGATATGCCTTTTTGACTATTTTAGCTCCCGTTGCCTATTTTAAGGTTAAATGCCTTTTTCAGCCTTTTTACGTCTTTACTGTATATTTTCTAAATCTTTAATGCATTTAAAATAAACCGCACATAAGTTATATAAAAAAAAACAAAAAAGAACGGTTGTACAAATCAAAAATATACATTCACTTCACAAAAATATTTGCTGAGAATCTCATTCTCCAGCAATACATATGTTTCCAAGAAGTCGTAAACTTTTCTTCCCTACCAATTCTATCTTTTGTGTCACTTAACAAAGTTGTTTGAACAGTATAACCTTCAGTGCTCAGGTCACTTCGGGGTTTACCAGCGAAAGAAAGGGGATGAGGGAAGTATTAAAAAGCAAGTCTCCAGGTCCCGTTACTGTTGTCGCTTGCACGCACAAGTCACGCGTACTTTGAAGTCTCTAATCCCTTCTCATACCCCTCTTTTTGAGACAATATACAGTCGATTTTTCCCGATCTCTGAAAGAAATTGGAGACAGTCCTTCTGAAATAAGTTGCTTTAAGTTTGCTCCAATCACTTCAGTAGAAGTGGAAAGATCTTTTTCCACTATGAAAAACGTTCTCTCTGACAGGCGGCTCACTATCACAGTTGACAACTTAAAAAAAGCATCTTGTTGTGACATGTAACCAAGGAAAGTGAGTACCGTATGGGATAGTTTATCAAGTATTTGTCTTTCTTTGTCTGTTTCCATGAATAATAAATGCCTATTTGACTGCCTATTTTTACTATTTTTAGTGCCTATATGCCTGCCTATTTTAACCAAAATAAATGCCTAAACATCCGGGCTCTAGTTATTACAATAGCAGTAAGTAACAAACATGCTTTTTCAATCGCAATTTATCACAGTTGGAATATGAAAAAATAGTTTCCCCTTTCAATACTACAGACAACACGCCATGGACCTAAGCTATATTGCAAATCGCATATAAACATGAACATGACTAAATTTTGTTTCTTTATTCTCACCCGTTTCCTTATTACACCAGTTTCTTTATCATCATTACTACCTTCATTAAAGTTACTAGTTTTATCAACAACTCCGTTTTCATTAACCTAACCAGTGTCTTCACTAGTATTACCGTTTTTTTACGATCTATACCTTGTTATGATCTTCATCGTCTTAATAAATGATTAAAATCTTTATTGACATAATTTACATTGCGCAAATCAAGCTTTCAGGTATAACTCCCTGTAAAGTTGATTTCAATTAATTTCGAGGGAAAAATTGTTCCGGGGCCGGGTATCGAAGCCGAGACCTTTGGTTAAACGTACCAACGCTCTACCAACTGAGCTACCCGGGAACTCTATCAGACACCGATCCAATTTTTCCCTCTTTATCCACAGACCTCAAAGTGGGCTGACAACCGTCAAGCAACCAACATTGAGTGCACACTGACTCTGTGTGACATAAATTGTGGTTTTCTGTTAACGAACAGTGACGTGTATTATGCATATCAAACTTTCAGGTATAACTCCCTGTAAAGTTGATTTGAATAATTTCGAGGGAAGTCGGGACCTTTGGTTCAACGTACCAACGCTCTACCAACTGAACTACCCGGGAACTCTATCAGACACCGATCCAATTTTTCCCTCTATATCCACAGACCTCAAAGTGGGCTGACAACCGTCAAGCAACCAACAATGAGTGCACACTGACTCTGTGTGACGTAAATTGTGGTTTTCTGTTAACGAACAGTGACGTGTATTATGCAAATCAAACTGTCAGGTATAACTCCCTGTAAAGTTGAAAAATTGGATCAGTGTCTGATAGAGTTCCCGGGTAGCTTAGTTGGTAGAGCGTTGGTACGTTTAACAAAAGATCCCGGGTTCGATACCTGGCACTGGAATAATTTTTCCCTCGAAATTATTCATAATTTACATTATTTTAAGCTATACTTTTATTTATCATCGTCGTATCATACATAAAGACTAGTCCACCGCTGCGGAGTGGTAGTTAGCATGCCTGACCGTAAAACGAGCGGACCTGGGTTCAAATCCTGGTTGGGACAAGTTACCAGGTTGAGGTTTTTCCGGGGTTTTATCTCAACCCATTAAGAACAAATGCTGGGTGACTTTCGGCGCTGGACTCATTTCGCTGGCATTATCACCTTCATCTCACTCAGACGCTAGATAACCATATCAGTTGATAAAGCGACGTAAAATAACCTTAAAAACATGAAGACTCGGGTGGCAGCGTCATCTGCAGCAGTGGCGTAGCCTGGTTTTCAGACTGGGGTATGTAACCCAGTTAATATAGTTTGAAAATGGAATTTCCCGTATCCAGCATAGTGCATATACCGAATACAATTGTATCACGTAGTATAAACACTGCATATATCTTTCTTGCTAATACAAATTTACAAGTATATTACGTAGGTCTACCTAGTAAAACATCGACAAATAATAGACACACTGAAAAGTGTTTTAATAAACTTAGTTTAGGACTATGCAGTAAAAATAAAATTAATAAACTCACGTTTACTATCCTTGGAGTTTTTTTTTTCTTGGTTATATAACGACGCTGTATCAACTACGAGGTTATTTAGCGTTGATGAAGTTGGTGATGGTGAAATGATATTTGGCGAGATGAGGCCGAGGACTCGCCGTAGATTACCTGACATTTACCTTACGGTTGGGGAAAACCTCGGAAAAATCCCAACCAGGTAATCAGCGCAAGCGGGAATCGAACCCACGCCCAATTGCAACTCTGGATTGGCAAGCAAGCATCTTAGCCGACCGAGTTACGCCGGTGGCTCTCCTTGGAGTTTTCCCGAACATTTTTAGTCGTTTTTTTTTTTCAAATATTATATGGTTACAAAAATAGTTATGTTTCTTGGCTGCCTTACAAATAGTATTTAAATCCTCATAGTCATTGGTATTTCAAACGGACTTTTCATTAGAAAAGAGAAGACAAGACCAGTAAAACAGTTTGTTTAAAGTATTACAACCTCACAGCCACGACTCACTTTCATAAATCTTTACATTAAAATGTCTTACACACTTTTTTATGTTCGTAGTGATATTCAGTACTTGTTTTGAAGGGCCTGCTTTAATTACGTCTTCTTTTTCACAGAACGTTAAAGTCTGGAAGCTCCTTACCTTCAATTTGTCGATTATACAACAATTTGTTTCCATATTTGATGCATTGCGACAATGAACACGAAACAATTTCCCTTTCACTCACTGCGTGACCTCTTGGATGTATATTGTCAGCGTACATATCTTGGAGCCCATAAGCGCGTAACACAAAGATCTTAACCTAAATAATTTATTTCAACACTAAACAATTAAGCTTTCAAAACAGTCTTCAGTGTTCACAAATGAAAAAAGTAACATTTTGGAAAAAATAACTCACTCGTCATTCTTTAAAAGTCACTGGAAATAATATAACACAAGCATGACTATACGACAATATGTATTGCAATGCTATACATCCCCGGGGTCACGAGCATGCTCACTGTACGAGTTTTCTCGGGCTGACGACAGATGTCGCTGAGACGTTGCGAAGTGATTAGAGAGTACTGCATTCTCGACGGCGGCAGCCATATTTACTCCTTGCTCGGCACAGAAGCGTAAGCAGTAATGCTAGAACGATGGTGATTAAAGGCGATATCATACATGTTGTTGTGGTTTATTGAACACATGAGACAAGAATTAACATACATTATTGTCATAGCGAAATGACTCATGAGAGATAACACTTTATTATTTATGTTATGTCCATTTCAATAGGGATAACATCAACAATTTTCTAGTGCAATTCTCACACCAACATTTCGACCGCCACATTTAGCAAATTGTCGTGCATTTGCTATAACATACAATTTTCTTAACAATACATACATTCTAGTCCCAAAATAGTGATAAGACTTTTTCAAATATATTATAACGAATTGAGAACGTATGAGTTGAAGTGTTAATGAATAAAGACTTCAAATCCTTTAGTGTCAATACATTTTCTACCAACGTTTCACATTTTTCTGCATTTAGAATTATATTAAACACGAATTTATAAGGGTATACGTGACATTTCCATGTACGATTTGAGAGTCAGTAATATGCTAATAAAATTGATAGATTCATCAATGTTATCAGTTATTAGATATGAAATACAGTTTTCACAAATATTATATAACTCTTTTTGTTTTATTTTGAACAAAACTGATCCCAACAAATAGTTAAGAGCTTGTTGTTCACTCAAGTCAATATTTCCATTTTCAGTTAAATTAAAATTTAGCCTATATCAATTTCTTTTGCTCAGATTCATCTTCACTAGACCTTTCTGTTTCGGGTTTACTTACATCTGTATCTAGAAACTCAACTAATTGTTCAGAATCGCAAACTTCCCCAAAGGTCTTTTTCCCTCCGGCTTCCCAACAACACTCTATATGGATTTATGGATTCGTCTGCTCATCTCAAACGTCTGGATTTAATGTTCCTAATTATGTCAGGTGAAGAATACAATGCGTGCAGTTCTGCGTTCTGTAACTTTCTCCATTCTCCTGTAACTTCATCCCTCTAACCCCCAAATATTTTCTTAAGAACCTTATTCTCAACCACTCTTAATATCTGTTCCTCCCTCAAAGTGAGAGTTCAAGTTTCACAACCATACAGAAGAACCGGTAATATAACTGTTTTATAAATTCTAATTTTCAGATTTTTTTTATAGCAGACAAGATGACAAAAGCTTCTCAACCGAATAATAACAGGCATTTCCCATATTTATTCTGCATTTAATTTTCTCCCGAGTGTCATTTATATTTGTTATTGTTGCTCCAAGATATATTAATTTTTCTACCTCTTTGAGGGATAAATTTATAATTTTTATATTTCCATTTCATATAATATTCAGGTCACGAGACATAATCATATACTTTGTCTTTTCGGGATTTAGTTCCAAATCTATCGCTTTACTTGCTTCAGCAACGTTCCCGTGTTTTCCGTAATAGTTTGTGTATTTTCTCCTAATATATTCATGTCACCCGCATAGACAATAAGCTGTAATGCTAATTCAGTACAACATAAATTGATTACACATTGATTAACTACACAACAGCACGGTATTCTTCATGATAACGATGGAAAATCACACTGGAAACCTGTGTTCCTACGCAAGTCTTACGGTGTACTGAGTCTCCGCAGGAGTAAATATGGCCGCCGCGTCTATATTTGTCGGATCAAAAGAATGCGGTACTCTCCAATATACACTGCTCTGACGAAGTGTTTTTAAATATCAAGCGGGCCGTACCCATAGAGTTACAGTCTTTTTATCCTCTCAGGTTACAGTATAATTCTTACTAGTGGTCGCGCCCAAGGTGATTAAAACATAGTGCGAATTCAAAATCAAACATTCTTGGAAAACTTGATCTGTCCGAAAACGATTATATGTTACAATATTATAATTCATAATTCAGAGTCACCTTGAAGGAAATTGCAGGTTATGTAACACATCTCCCACATCCATGGACGCTACGTCCCTGATCTGCAGGGATTCCTATGAAGTAGAATTTTATGTTTGTTACTCCAGAGAAACATCGCGCAAAGTAGTGCACCTGAATCTGTACGAGAAGACGTGCTGGTTGGGGTCCGCGCCACATGATAGCCCGCCTCTCGGCAGCTTTGTCTCATTGTCTCGGAAGAATGGGCTGGAATTACCGCGGGTGTTTGTTTCGGCAGATGTTTGTGGGACGTAACCCGGGAGTCGGTGCGCCGCTGGGCGCTGATTGCCGAGTGCTGACGAGGCGCATTCCTAATGATGCATTAGCCAGTTATTACAGCCCTGCCTTAATTACAACACATAAGCAACGACTGTGATACCGAGGCGCCCTCATAGATAGATATGAAGCAGGTTTACTAGAAACACTCCCATCATTCTGCAACTTACATAACTATGCAAACTGTATCACACAATATTTTTTTTAGACAGTCGTTTCATGATGACGACTTTCCGACTCTTATTTTAGTACCGAAAAATCAATGATTTCCGCATCCATAAATTAGAGTGCTTAAAAGTAAATTTCCGTACCTAAAAGTAGTTTTAAGCACGCTAATCAGAAATTAATTAATTAATTAATTAATTTTATTGCTAGTAAATTTCAAATAAATATAATATAATATAATATAATATAATATAATATAATATAATATAATATAATATAATATAATATAATATAATATAATATAATATATAAGCTTTGTAACTGGCGAGCAGATTGATTGTATATAGTACATAGATAATTTATATATATATATATATATATATATATATATATATATATAATTGTAGATTTGTAATGTGTATTTGTAATGTATTAATTAAATTGTGGATTTGTAATATATTTAGAATGTACTTAAGCATAAGATTTATAATTGGCTAGTTGATCATCCATTGTGTAGAGTAGATAACTTTTATTTATTTTAATTTTTGGATTGTAATATCTATTTTATGCTCGACCATGCCGAAATGTAGTAATTATACACCTGGTAGCAGATCTTTAATGCATGTCATTAAAGTACACCTACTCATTAAAGGTCAGGTCTTTCAGCTAATGACGACTCAGGTTACAACTGACAGGTCAGCTTTCTACCGTTATAAAACCGCAAGTATCGATTATATTCGGATATGCAATCGAAAGAGAATTAGCGAAAAGTCACGGAGGCTGGAAATCCAATACTGTCGCAGAAGGTTATGTTCTGTTACTATAATAATTAGCGTTAATTGTAAATAATATTCAAATAAATTCAATTTGTCATCTCGTTTTTCATTGTCTAATTTAATTTCAATGTTATCTCTGTAGGTTCTTATGGCCTAGCAAGGTCAATGTGGACATCTGTTCCTCGGAAAAAATCAATACTTTCGCGTCTGCGCACTTCTCACAACATACGGAACATTGCTCAAGATCAGATACAAATAAAATTAATAATATCAAGTTAGAAATATGGTCGAGCATAAAAAGTCGTATGAAACTTATGAAACCTTCATTGTAGGCTCGTTTCATAATGTACTATTAACCGACTCTGTATATCGCAATAGTGTACTGCTATATGAATATCAACTATGAACTATAAAATATATAATAAACATAGCATGCAGTATTGCAAATCTTGTATACAATGGAATATGCTGTTTTGGCACAATAAAGAAATAATATAATATAGGCCTAATATAATATAATATAATATAATATAATATAATATAATATAATATAATATAATATATATTTTTATTGGGTTATTTTACGACGCTGTATCAACATCTAGGTTATTTAGCGTCTGAATGAAATGAAGGTGATAATGCCGGTGAAATGAGTCTGGGGTCCAGCACCGAAAGTTACCCAGCATTTGCTCGTATTGTTGAGGGAAAACCCCGGAAAAAACCTCAACCAGCACCAGCACCGAAAGTTACCCAGCATTTGCTCGTATTGGGTTGAGGGAAAACCCGGAAAAAACCTCAACCAGGTAACTTGCGCCGACCGGGATTCGAACCCGGGCCACCTGGTTTCGTGGCCAGACGCGCTGACCGTTACTCCAAAGGTGTGGACAAATATAATATAATATAATATAATATAATATAATATAATATAATATAATATAATATAATATAATATAATATAAACTAGCCCACTCTTGGATGAGTAAGATTCGTGCTCAGGAGGGGATTCCAATACAAACAAACATAAAATAAGAGTGAATAAATTACAGATTAAACAGTGTTAAATATCTTTAAACCTAACCAAACTATAAATCGAATACACATTTTTTTTTTTTTTACTTTTATTAATTCGGAGAGAATTAGTGGTTAAAATAATATTAGAATAAAATTTGTTTAATAATCTAGGACCTTAACTCATGCTATGATAAAAGCTGCATTGTTTTTACATTTTAAGTTCAGATAAACGCAGAGAATTCATATTTTTAGTTCCATATTTATGTATAGGCCTACCTCTCAAAGTTATTAAGATTTCTATGAAATACTGAAAACATAAATTCCAACTATTTATTTATTATAAATATTCACAACACAATTATTTAAATTGGGAATAACATTTGGAGACATTATTCACTTCCGAATCACTCATTTCCCTGTTTATATTTATCACTTTCGTTGTAATAATTGCATATTCCAAAATTACATGACAAGCAGTACTCCATTTAAATAACTTCCTAACAACCAGCAAAACAATCACCATAGCCTACTACATAGGCTATCCGAAGGCTGTGAAGTCTATCTCTTTCCATACGAATGTAATACTCTTTCGTCATTAAAATCAGAAGTTCGGCATTGCGAGAGAACGAATCAACAATTTTATTACGAGTATCTATAAAATAGAATACATTACGGAATCTCGAGCGACAGTCTAAAAAACTCTTGTATGAAACACGTGCGAAACTAGCGTTTTAAGCACTCGCCGTAATAATCTTCACATCATTTTGCAACTTGTTGCATAAGTAGCCATTTTAATTGATTATTTTACGACGCTTTATCAACTGTTGAGTGAGATGAAGGTGATAATACTAGCGAGATGAGTCCAGAATCCAACGCCGAACGTTACCCAGCATTTGTTATTATTGGGTTGAGGGAAAACCCTGGAAATACCTCAATCAGGTAACATGTACCAGCCAGGATTTGAACCCGGGCCTGCTCGTTTCACGGTCAGACGTGCTAACCGTTACTCCACAGCGGTGGGCGACACAATATTGTGATGTGATAATTAAAGATAACGATATAAAGAAAAACATGTTAAAAATCTACTTAGAGTTTATAAATTCATTCACAGTGTTCTGTCCAAGAGCAGATCTTTCACTGCAAACCAAGCATTCTTCAGTCTTTCCTTTTTTCGCCTTCCTCTTAGTCTGTGCATGCGATCCATATAGACGGTATCTCAGGAGGAATGTAAAACACTTCAGGATAATGTAGTTACTGTAGGTTTAATATACCTATACATCGATTTAACCTGATATACCTATGTCCAAAATGTAACGGTTGGGAAATTATTGATGGGTGATCTTTTAAATGGAGAGAGACATTATACAAGTATTTCTACGTTTTAAAACATTGTGATGTTTATTTATTTATTTATTTAACCTGGTAGAGATAAGGCCATCAGGCCTTCTCTTCCCCTCTACCAGGAGATTACAACTACAATATTAAGAATACAATTACAATTATAATTACAGTTAATATTAAATTTAAAAATACAATAAAAATCAAAGTACTAAAAGATTAACTGATTGATAAAAGCTAGACAGTTTATTGTAAAAGTTAAGAAGAGAGAAGCATTTCTTTTATTGATTAAGTAAAAATTAAACCTACTCTACTCAGTAAGAAAATGCTTAATAAGTTTGCTTTTGAACGCTACTAAATTCCGACAGTCTCTGATGTCACTGGATAGGGTATTCCACAAGCGCGAGAGCGAGATTGTGTATGATTATGAATACGATGATGTCTTATGTGCTGGTATGGCTAGTATGCGGCTATTTTGCGTGCGTGTGAAGAGATTATGATATGATGACAGGTAACTGAAACGGGAGGCAAGGTAGGCAGGTGTAGAAGTGTGAAGGACTTGGAAAAGGAGAACAAGAGAATGAAAATTTCTACGTTAGTTAAGCCGTAGCCAGTTTAGAGTTTGGAAGGATGGGGTAATGTTGTCAGCGCGACGGACATCGCAGACGAAGCGAACACAAGAATTATGAACACGTTGTAATTTTTGCGACTTGTTGACATTGAGGTCAGTCAGTAGAAAATCACAATAATCGAAGTGGGGTATTACTAGTGTTTCCACTAGTATTTTCTTGAGTGATAGCGGGAGGAATTTTCGAATGCTGTTTAAGGAATGTAGTATGGAAAGCACTTTTTTTTGGTAATATGGGTTACTTGGTTAGTCCAGTTTAAATGCGTATCAAAGTAAACTCCAAGGTTTTTAACACAGGAAGCGAAAGGGATTATTGTGTCGTTTAACTTGAAAATCTTGTGTTGTTCCAATAAGTTTATTTCACAATTAAGTACAAAGTGGAGAGACCTATCAGCCACCGGCGTGGCTCAGTCGGTTAAGGCGCTTGTCTGCCGGTCTGAAGTTAAGCTTGAGCGTGGGTTCGATCCCCGCTTGGGCTGATTACATGGTTGGGTTTTTTCCGAGGTTTTCCTCAACCGTAAGGTGAATGCCAGGTAATCTGTGGCGAATCCTCGGCTTCATCTCGCAAAATACCATCTCACTATCACCAATCTCATCGACGCTAAATAACCTAGTAGTTGATACAGCGTCGTTAAATAACCAACTAAAAAAAAAGAAACCTATGAAAAAGAAGAAGATTGGATGAAATGAGGGAAAACTGAAGTGAAAAATGCGAAACGTTTGTATCCCGAAAAACGCCTTCTGTAACGTCTGTTTTGTCCGGGGACCTGGCCAGGGATCAAACCCAGGCCGACTGGATGAAAGACCAACGCACTAGCACTTGAACTTCAAACGCGGAGCAGATTGATAGAACTGAACTCCAGTACTGAGCTACAGGTGTGTCTATATTGCTCGGGAGGAGTGAGTTTCGAAATAAGCAAAAACCTGTACGATTGAAGTAATGGGATTCAAAACAAGATAAATTCCAACTTGGCACTACTTCACGTGTAAGAAAGTAAGAACATAATTTGTCTGTCTGTCTGCTAACAGCTGAGCTGTAATTTCTGGACGGAACTGAGAGAGAGCATGACCAATGTTTAATCATGTAAACACTTAGCGGCCAACTAGTCCGTTAAAATTCCCGCTTAACAGCGCCCCAATCATGTTATTACGTATTCTGTCACAAAAACATCTCAATTTCCGCTCCTGAATCCCCAGACGATTTCAACTAAAGTAAGATCGAGTTTAAGAGAAGTCTAGATCAGAGTTCAGCACTTCTGATGTTGCAATATTCTGTATTCCGAAGCTGCTGAATTTCATGCAATATTTATAAACTGGAGAGCAAAGGCTAATTGCGATTTCTCGGTCTCTGATCGGGTCAAAATTCTGATAGAACTGCCATTTAATCATTGTGGTGAATATTTATATAAAGTATTGAGAGTCTAATTAGTCAAATCCACTCCCATCAGCTCCACGTTGGAGCCATCTGGGATCTTGTGAGATGTGAAAAAGAGAGTGGTGTTCGGAAAGCAACGGGAAGCTGCCGCATATATTTTTCCCCATGAAAACTGCAATGGAGAAAAATGGGGCGTGTGAAACGAAGAGAAAAAAAAGAAAAGAATGAAGCTGTGCTAGAAAGAATGTGTGGAAAAAGAATAATGCTGAACCTGATCAGAAGAGAAAAAGAAATTGTCTGGGTCACTGGCTGAGAAGAAACTGTCTGCTGAAGGATACACTGGAAGGAATTGTGAACGGGAGAAGAATTCGGAAAGAAAAAAATCAGATGATAGACAACATTAAGTAGAGGCAAAAACTAGTTTGCTATAGATAATGTGTTATGTGTGTAGCAGAATCTTGAAATCAGAAAAGACTTCGTCTCGTCTTTTTAAATTTGTCTGTTATGATACACTTACCTACAGAGTGTCTCAGGAGAAATGCAAAATATTTCAGGATAATTTAGTTTCGGGTAAACTACATCGATTTAACCTGTCAACCATTTCTTGGTTTGAATTGCACAATGGGCAGTTAGGGGACTGATATATTCCAATTCTATGCAGGTGTTTGTCCAAACAGTCATGGCCTGTTGCCAATCTAAATGCAGCTACAGACGATTTTCGTGGTAAATCGGGAATTAACTGTGGATTATGATGCAGAGAGTTCCATTTTTTCCCTTGAGATTGTGTTATAAAATTTTGTATGTTGTAGTCTAAGTATGTAGACTTAATAAATCTTTTCACAGAGTAATACGTAGATTTAGTAACAGGTCTGTAAGTAGCAGTGCTGCCCTTCTTTGCTAAAGCATCCGCATTCTCGTTTCCCAGGATTCCACAATGGGATGGTAAATAAATACAATAATTAAAATGTTATATTTAAAGGAGTATTATAAAACTCTTCAAGACTATAAAAGGGATTTTGTATGTGCCATCGATATAATACTGTTTTAATAGTAATATACGTTAAAAGAGCGGTATGTTGAAGTTTTCATGTTCGAGGAAAAGTTAGAAAAAGCGAAACGTAGTTGAGTTTTTAATTTCCGAGAATTGAAAGAAAACATACCGCTCGTGTATCGTACATTATTTTGTGCGAAGATCGTTTATTACATACCGTACCTGAAAGAGGAATTCCTAATTAGTTGCAATGAAATCTCCATCTTGGTTTCTGTTCAATGACGGCAATTTTGGAAAACAAAAATATCTATCTTCAACATTGTTGCTTTAAAATGTTTTCTGTGTTTACTATACTCCAGCAGGCCGTGATA
Organism: Periplaneta americana; assembly: GCA_025594305.2. Lineage (NCBI taxonomy): Eukaryota > Metazoa > Arthropoda > Insecta > Blattodea > Blattidae > Periplaneta > Periplaneta americana. The sequence goes on from JAJSOF020000013.1 coordinate 153,131,383, forward strand.
TACGTCTGTCTTATTTCCCCCCCCCCAGTCTATAAATGCGAACTTAAAACAAACGGCTTCCTTAATGTTACATGCATCACGAAATGCAGTAACTTTAGTGGAGTTATAGAGTTTACTTAATTTTTGCAAATATTTAAAAACAATAATTAACAGTGCAATTTAGGTGAAATTGCAGTGGTAAGTTTCCAATTTATAATTATTACTATATTGAACGTCTCTAAAAATAACATGTTAAAAGCCTAAAGCAGTAAAATCAATATGTCACTTAAGCGGTAAGAAGAGGGAAATTGTTATGTGTGTTCGGTTGGGAATACTGAATGTGGAATTTTAGACTTACCGCGGGTTGGTTTTGTGCGGAAACCAAGCTAATACGCACGATCTCGCACAAAAGTGTTTACACTAACAGAGTGGGCCTCAGGAGGTAACATTAAAACAGATTCTAAATTACTGTAGTTGGGCCTCAGGAGGTAACATTAAAACAGATTCTAAATTACTGTAGTTGGGCCTCAGGAGGTAACATTAAAACAGATTCTAAATTACTGTAGTTGGGCCTCAGGAGGTAACATTAAAACAGATTCTAAATTACTGTAGTTGGGCCTCAGGAGGTAACATTAAAACAGATTCTAAATTACTGTAGTTGGGCCTCAGGAGGTAACATTAAAACAGATTCTAAATTACTGTAGTTGGGCCTCAGGAGGTAACATTAAAACAGATTCTAAATTACTGTAGTTGTACGAACACAACTTACTTACTTACAAATGGCTTTTAAGGAACCCGAAGGTTCATTCCCGCCCTCACATAAGCCCGCCAGCGGTCCCTATCCTGTGCAAGATTAATCCAGTCTCTATCATCATACCCCACCTCCCTCAAATCCATTTTAATATTATCCTCCCATCTACGTCTCGGCCTCCCTAAAGGTCTTTTTCCTCCGGTCTCCCAACTAACACTCTATATGCATTTCTGGATTCGCCCATACGTGCTACATGCCCTGCCCATCTCAAACGTCTGGATTTAATGTTCCTAATTATGTCAGGTGAAGAATACAATGCGTGCAGTTCTGTGTTGTGTAACTTTCTCCATTCTCCTGTAACTTCATCCCGCTTAGCCCCAAATATTTTCCTTAGCACCTTATTCTCAAACACCCTGAACCTATGTTCCTCTCTCAGAGTGAGAGTACCAAGTTTCACAACCATACAGAAGAACCGGTAATATAACTGTTTTATAAATTCTAACTTTCAGATTTTTGGACAGCAGACTGGATGATAAGAGCTTCTCAACCGAAAAATAACACGCATTTCCCATATTTATTCTGCGTTTAATTTCCTCCCGAGTGTCATTTATATTTGTTACTGTTGCTCCCTTGACAATATGAGCAGAAACTCAACAATAGTCAACGGCCTCCTGATATACCCAAAGATCCTATACATGCAATATGACTATAGATTTTAAAGCGTGTATAAAAGAACATAACCAAAAAAAAAATAAATAAATAAATAAATAAAAATAAAAAAATAAAAGACCTACTCACGTCAAAATGAAGTCCGTATCAAATTTTAACCACCCATATATTTCTGGTCACTGGATTGTGTTCATATTCAATATCTACGAGTCAATTAAAAAAATGATGCATATGAAATACAGGGGAGCAAAGGCTAATTGGGATTTCCCGGTCTCTGATCTGGTCAGAAACCCTAATATAACTGATATTTAACCCTTGTGGTGAATTTCGGTGAAGTCCGGAGGTAATAATTACTTAAATATACTCTCCTCACCTCCCCTGGAAAGAGAGAGTGGTGTGCGGAAAGCAACGGGAAGCTATCGCATTTATCTTTCCCAAGAAAAACTGCAAACATATAGAATCATTTGAAATGTAAATATGGAGAATGGAACGTGTGAAGTGGACAGAGAAGTAAGAAATGAAGCTGTGTTGGAAAGAGTGGGTGAAGAAGGAATGATGATAAAACTGATCAAGAAGACGAAAAGGAAATTGGTTGGGTCACTGGCTGAGAACAAACTGCCTACTGGAAAGAACGGTGCACGGGAGAAGAGTTCGGGGCAGAAGAAGGTATCAGATCATAGACGACATTAAGATATATGGATAATATGAGGAAACGAAAATGCAGAAAATAGGAAATATTGGAGAAAGCTGGGTTTGCAGTGAATGACCTACTCTTAGGCAGAACACTAAATGAAATGAAATACAATACCGGTAATATTAGTAAAAAAATAGGTAGACCTACTTTTTATCTGTATTTATTTAAAGTCGCTTTAATTCCTAGGTCATATCGCAACTGTCTGCAGTTTACTGTTGGAAATGCTTGTTACGGTTGTACTGCCTACTATTGCGTGGTAATTGGGATCCAATACGGAATTCGCTTTTTATTTAACTGAAAAGTAATTATATTCAGCCGAGGAAAACCACGGAAAAATCTTTACCAGATTAATCGGCACCTGAGATAGAATCTGGACCTCACGATTGCGAATCCATTGCGTTACCACTGAGCCATCTCGATCTGAAATATACAGAGTGATTCAAAAGTCCGGCGAAATAGATAAACTCCGTTATTAGTGCAGATAGCGAAAAAGGGAAAAAGGAGAACGTTGTCGAATATATGTAGCCTAGTATTGAATCTAACGTGCTTCAATTTTCATTAATACTAGAGGAAAAGCCACTAATTTGACAGCACTGGAGTTGGCGGGTGAATCGTACTAGTGTACAGCCTCAACGATGTATTCTACGTTGAAAATTCAAGCAAATTAGATTGAAAACTACATTTCTAACAACTTTCCGTCTCTTTCCACTTTTCGCTATCTGCACTAATAACGGAGTTTATGTTGTCGGACTTTTGAATCACCCTGTATATTTATTAGGAAACAAAACTACAATATGGCTATATACTTATGGCTTTTAAGGAACGCGGAGGTTCATTGCCGCCCTCACATAAGCCCGCCATCGGTCCCTATCCTGTGCAAGATTAATTCAGTGTCTATCGTCATATCCCACCTCCCTCAAATCCATTTTAATATTATCCTCCCAGCTACGTCTCGGCCTCCCCAAAGATCTTTTCCCCTCCAGCCTCCCAACTAACACTCTATATGCATTTTTAGATTCGCCCATACGTGCTACATGCCCTGCCCATCTCAAACGTCTGGATTTAATGTTCCTAATTATGTCAGGTGAAGAATACAATGCGTGCAGTTCTGCGTTGTGTAACTTTCTCCATTCTCCTGTAACTTCATCCCTCTTAGCCCCAAATGTTTTCCTAAAAACCTTATTCTCAAACACCTTAATCTCTGTTCCTCTCTCAAAGTGAGAGTCCAAGTTTCACAACCATACAGAACAACCGGTAACATAACTGTTTTATAAATTCTAACTTTCAGATTTTTTGAGATAGACTAGATGGCAAAAGCATCTCAACCGAATAATAACAGGCATTTCCCATATTTATTCTGCGATTAATTTCCTCCCGAGTGTCATTTATATTTGTTACCGTTGCTCCAAGATATTTCAATTTTTCTACCCCTTCGAAGGATAAATCTCCAATTTTTATATTTCCATTTCGTACAATATTCTCGTCACGAGACATAATCATATACTTTGTCTTTTCGGGATTTACTTCCAAACCGATCGCTTTACTTGCTTCCAGTAAAATTTCCGTGTTTTCCCTAATCGTCTGTGGATTTTCTCCTAACATATTCACGTCATCCGCGTAGACAAGAAGCTGATGTAACCCGTTAAATTTCAAACCCTGCCTGTTATCCTGAACTTTCCTAATGGCATATTCTAAAGCGAAGTTAAAAAGTAAAGGTGATAGTGCATCTCCCTGCTTTAGCCCGCAGTGAGTTGGAAAAGCATCAGATAGAAACTGATCTATACGGACTCTGCTGTATGTTTCACTGAGACACATTTTAATTAATCGAAAGTATATTTATTAGGAAAAAAAACACAAAATGGCTATGAATTGGAAATAGGCTGAAACGACATTTATTGTTTATTATTGTGGTATTCTGACTGTAAGTCGGTTTATACTTAGTCCTGTCTTAATTTTTGATCAGATAGGCCCTATTCTTCAGATTATATATTTATCTCTCACTCTAACCGCAAGCGCTGCATGTAAAACATAATAGTACATTATGCAACGAGCCTATAATGATAGTAATTAAAAAGCGAGTATGGATGTTTATGAAACGAGCGCAAGCGAGTTTCATAATATTCATACGAGCGTCTTAATTACCATTATAGGCAAGTTTCATACGACTTTTTATGCTCGACCATATTTCTAACTTGAAATTATTCAGATGTATACATTTTATTTGTATCTGACAAGATCGGAAGTGACCTTGTTCTAGGTCGTGAATTGTGAGATGTGCGCAGACGCGAAAGTATTGAATTTTTCCGAGGAACAATAATGTCATTGACCTTGATGTAATCCCGTTAAACTTGATATAACCTTGATTATTGAATTCGACATTGAAAAACGAGATGACAAATTGAATTTATTTGAATATTATTTACAATTAACGCTAATTATTATAGTAACAGAACATAACCCTCTGCGACAGTATTGGATTTCCATCCTCAGTGACTTTTCGCTAATTCTCTTTCGATTGCATATCCGAGAATAATCGATACTTGCAGTTTTATAACGGTACAAAGCTGACTTGTTATTGGCTGAACACCTGTAAGCTGAGTTGTCATTGGCTGAATACCTGTACTTTAATGAGTAGGTGTACTTTAATGACATGCATTAAAGGACTGCTACCAGGTGTATAATTACTACATTTCGGCATGGTCGAGCATAAAAACTTAATCCTTTTTCTAAAGTTATAGTTTGAATAATCGTTCTCATTTGTTATGGATATTTTAAGTCTCGTAGAAGTATGTGATAAAAACATAACGTTACTGTTGTGTTACCCCCTGAATCTACGATACAGGTTCTCTCTGTTCCAGGAATCGAACCAGAACTGCAGAGGCTCCAATTACCACTCCAACATCATGTAGCAGGAGGACTTGCAGCTAAACAAGTGACTACAACTTAATAGTCAGTTTGTACGAATTAATTCACGAAATATCTGAACATCGCTGAGCGCTTTTTGTGTCCTGCGCCAGCACCATGACAACCTCGCTACCGGTGGTATCTCTAGTGTTTTGTTTTTCCACTGTCAGCGTTGCTTGCCTTAAATGCTTACGTAATAATTACTAAATCAGCAACACCGTGCGTGTAAACGAACACAATATAGTGTAATTATAGCCTGTAGCACGAACAGCAGGTATTGCCCATTAAGTCCTCCAAAAAGAAGACAATGATCCGAAATATAAGCGTAGATGGGCAGATAGAGACGAACAAGCCGCAGAAATAGGTACAGTCTGTAGCAGAGTTGAAGTTGAGGACTGTGCTCTTCACATGAAGAGGGGCAGAGAGAAAAAGGGAGTAGGAAAGCAAGATTGGAAGAAATATAGCATACTAAGAAAGAAATACATAAATAAAAAAGGAATGGGGGAAAAAAAACAGGACATGAAACGGAACATGGATGCAACAAAAATAGGATAACAGAAATTAAGAAAAAGATGAACAAATACGGCAAAAGAATAACGGTAAAACAAAAAAATGAGGAAGGAAAACGAGCTGCAAAGAAATAAGAAAGATGAGTATAAGAGAAGAAGCTGAGGAAAGAAGAAAAACAATAAGTACAGGAAGGATGAAATGAAATAAGGTAAGAAATTCGGCAAGAATGAAATGAAGAAATAAGATAAAAAGAACAAGGAATAATGTAACAGGGTTATAAAAAAAGGAAACCGAGTAAGAATGAAATAAAGAAATAAGATAAGAAATTGGGGAAGAATGAAATGAAGAAATAAGATAAAAAAAACTGAGGAATAATGTAACAGTTATAAAAAAAGGACACCGAGTAAGAATGAAATAAAGAAATATGATAAGAAATTCGGGTAGAATGAAATGAAGAAATAAGATAAGAAATTAGGGAATAATTAAATAAAGAAATAAGGTGTGAAATTGGGGAAGAATTAAATAAAGAAATAAGGTAAGAAATTAGGGAAAAATTAAATAAAGAAATATGGTAAGAAATTAGGGAAGAATTAAATAAAGAAATAAGGTAAGAAATTGGGGAAGAATGAAATAAAGAAATAAGGTAAGAAATTCGGGTAGAATAAAATGAAGAAATAAGATAAGAAATTCGGGTAGAATGAAATGAAGAAATAACATAAAAAAAACTGAGGAATAATGTAACAGAGTTATAAAAAAAAGGAAACCGAGTAAGAATGAAATAAAGAAATAAGATAAGAAATTCGGGTAGAATGAAATGAAGAAATAAGATAAGAAATTCGGGTAGAATGAAATGAAGAAATAAGATAAAAAATGAGGAATAATGTAACAGAGTTATAAAAAAAAGAACCGAGTAAGAAAGAAATAAAGAAATAAGATAAGAAATTGGGGAGAATGAAATGAAGAAATAAGGTAAGAAATTAGGGAATAATTAAATAAAGAAATAAGGTGTGAAATTGGGGAAGAATTAAATAAAGAAATAAGGTAAGAAATTAGGGAAAATTAAATAAAGAAATATGGTGTGAAATTGGGGAAGAATTAAATAAAGAAATAAGGTTAGAAATTAGGGAAGAATTAAATAAAGAAATAAGGTAAGAAATTGGGGAAGAATGAAATAAAGAAATAAGGTAGGAAATTGGGGAAGAATTAAATAAAGAAATAAGGTAAGAAATTGGGGAAGAATTAAATAAAGAAATAAGGTAGGAAATTGGGGAAGAATTAAATAAAGAAATAAGGTGAGAAATTGGGGAAGAATGAAGTAAAGAAATAAGGTAAGAAATTGGGGAAGAATGAAATAAAGAAATAAGGTAGGAAATTGGGGAAGAATGAAATTAAGAAATAAGGTAAGATATTGGGAAAAATGAAATAAAGAAATAAGGTAAGAAATTGGGGAAGAATTAAATAAAGAAATAAGGTAAGAAATTGGGGAAGGGAGAAAAATAAAGAAATAATGTAGGAAATTGGGGAAGAATGAAATAAAGAATAAGGTAAGAAATTGGGGAAGAATTAAATAAAGAAATAAGGTAGGAAATTGGGGAAGAATTAAATAAAGAAATAAGGTAAGAAATTGGGGAAGAATGAAATAAAGAAATAAGGTAGGAAATTGGGGAAGAATGAAATAAAGAAATAAGGTAAGAAATTGGGGAAGAATTAAATAAAGAAATAAGGTAGGAAATTGGGGAAGAATGAAATAAAGAAATAAGGTAAGAAATTGGGGAAGAATGAAATAAAGAAATAAGGTAAGAAATTGGGGAAGAATGAAACAAAGAAATAAGGTAGGACATTGGGGAAGAATGAAATAAAGAAATAAGGTAAGAAATTGGGGAAGAATTAAATCAAGAAATAAGGTAGGAAATTGGGGAAGAATGAAATAAAGAGATAAGGTAAGAAGTTGGGGAAGAATGAAATAAAGAAATAAGGTAAGAAATTGGGGAAGAATTAAATAAAGAAATAAGGTAGGACATTGGGGAAGAATAAAATAAAGAAATAAGGTAAGAAATTGGGGAAGAATGAAATAAAGAAATAAGGTAGGAAATTGGGGAAGAATGTAATAAAGAAATAAGGTAGAAAATTGGGAAAGAATTAAATAAAGAAATAAGGTAAGAAATTGCGGAAGAATTAAATAAAGAAATAAGGTAGGAAATTGGGGAAGAATGAAATAAAGAAATAAGGTAAGAAATTGGGGAAGAATTAAATAAAGAAATAAGGTAAGAAATTGGGGAAGAATTAAATAAAGAAATAAGGTAAGAAATTGGGGAAGAATGAAATAAAGAAATAATGTAGAAAATTGGGGAAGAATGAAATAAAGAAATAAGGTAAGAAATTGGGGAAGAATGAAATAAAGAAATAAGGTAAGAAATTGCGGAAGAATTAAATAAAGAAATGAAGTAGGAAATTGGGGAAGAATTAAATAAAGAATTAAGATAAGCTATTGAGGAAGTATGAAATAAAGAAATAAGGTAAGAAATTGGGGAAGAATGAAATAAAGAAATAAGGTAAGAAATTGGGGAAGAATTAAATAAAGAAATAAGGTAGGGAATTGGGGAAGAATGAAATAAAGAAATAAGGTAAGAAATTGGGGAAGAATTAAATAAAGAAATAAGGTAGGAAATGGGGAAGAATGAAATGAAGAAATAAGGTAAGAAATTTGGGAAGAATTAAATAAAGAAATAAGATAGGAAATTGGGGAAGAATGAAATAAAGAAATAAGGTAAGAAATTGGGGAAGAATTAAATAAAGAAATAAAGTAGGACATTGGGGAAGAATTAAATAAAGAAACAAGGTAAGAAATTGGGGAAGAATGAAATAAAGAAATAAGGTAGGAAATTGGGGAAGAATTAAATAAAGAAATAAGGTAAGAAATTGGGGAAGAATTAAATAAAGAAATAAGGTAAGAAATTGGGGAAGAATTAAATAAAGAAATAAGGTAGGAAATTGGGGAAGAATGAAATAAAGAAATGAGGGAGAATTAGGGAAGAATGATATAAAGAAATAAGGTAAGAAATTAAATAAAGAAATAAGGTAAGAAATTGGGGAAGAATTAAATAAAGAAATAAGGTAGAAATTGGGGAAGAATGAAATAAAGAAATAAGGTAAGAAATTGGAAATTGGGGAAGAATGAAATAAAGAAATAAGGTAAGAAATTGGGGAATGAAATAAAGAAATAAAGAAATAAGGAAGAATGAAATAAAGAAAAATTAAGAAATTGGGAAGAATGAAATAAAGAAATAAGGTAAGAAATTGGGGAAGAATGAAATAAAGAAATAAGAATGTAAAGAAATTGGAAACTGGGGAAGAATGAAATAAAGAAATAATATAAGAAATTGGGGAAGAATGAATAAAGAAATAAGGTAAGAAATAAAATAAAGAAATAAGGTAGGACATTGGGGAAGAATGAAATAAAGAAATAAGGTAAGAAATTGGGGAAGAATGAAATAAAGAAATAAGGTAGGAAACTGGGGAAAATTAAATAAAGAAATGAGGTAGGAAATTGGGGAAGAATTAAATAAAGAAATAAGGTAGGAAATTGGGGAAGAATGAAATAAAGAAATAAGGTAAGAAATTGGGGAAGAATGAAATAAAGAAATAAGGTAGGAAATTGGGGAAGAATTAAATAAAGAAATAAGGTAAGAAATTGGGGAAGAATTAAATAAAGAAATAAGGTAGAAATTGGGGAAGAATGAAATAAAGAAATAAGGTAAGAAATTGGGGAAGAATGAAATAAAGAAATAAGGTAAAATTGGGAAGAAATTAAATAAAGAAATAAGGTAAGGAAAGAATGAAATAAAGAAATAAGGTAAAATTGAAAGAATGAAATAAAGAAATAAGGTAAGAAATTGGGGAAATAAGGTAAGAATTGGAAATAAATAAAGAAATAAGGTAGGAAATTGGGAATTAAATAAAAAATAAGAATGAAGAATAAATAAAGAAATAAGGTAAGAAATTGGGGAAGAATTAAATAAAGAAATAAGGTAGGAAATTGGGGAAGAATGAAATAAAGAAATAAGGTAAGAAATTGGGTAAGAAATAAGGTAGGAATTGGGAAGAATGAAATAAAGAAATAAGGTAAGAAATTGGGGAAGAATTAAATAAAGAAATAAGGTAAGAAATTGGGGAAGAATTAAATAAAGAAATAAGGTAAATTGGGGAATAATTAAATAAAGCAATAAGGTAAGAAATTGGGGAAGAATTAAATAAAGAAATAAGGTAGGACATTGGGAAGAATGAAATAAAGAAATAAGGTAAGAAATTGGGGCAGAATGAAATAAAGAAATAAGGTAGGACATTGGGGAAGAATGAAATAAAGAAATAAGGTAAGAAATTGGGGAAGAATGAAATAAAGAAATAAGGTAGGAAATTGGGGAAGAATGAAATAAAGAAATAAGGTAAGAAATTGGGGAAGAATTAAATAAAGAAATAAGGTAGGACATTGGGGAAGAATGAAAAAAGAAATAAGGTAAGAAATTGGGAAGAATTAAATAAAGAAATAAGGTAAGAAATTGGGGAAGAATTAAATAAAGAAATAAGGTAAGAAATTGGGGAATAATTAAATAAAGCAATAAGGTAAGAAATTGGGGAAGAATTAAATAAAGAAATAAGGTAGGACATTGGGGAAGAATGAAATAAAGAAATAAGGTAGGAAATTGGGGAAGAATGAAATAAAGAAATAAGGTAAGAAATTGGGGAAGAATTAAATAAAGAAATAAGGTAGGACATTGGGGAAGAATGAAATAAAGAAATAAGGTAAGAAATTGGGGCAGAATGAAATAAAGAAATAAGGTAGGAAATTGGGGAAGAATGAAATAAAGAAATAAGGTAAGAAATTGGGGAAGAATTAAATAAAGAAATGAGGTAGGAAATTGGGGAAGAATTAAATAAAGAATTAAGATAAGCAATTGGGGAAGTATGAAATGAAGAAATAAGATAAGAATTTGGGGAAGAATGAAATAAAGAAATACGGTAAAAAGAACGAGGAATAATGTAATAGAGTTATAAAAAAGGAAACCGAGTACGAATGAAATAAAGAAGTAAGATAACAAATTTAGGAATAAGGAAATAGGCTAAAGAAATAAAAAAAAACAGAGGAATAATGAAATGAAGATACAAAAATATAAAAAAGAAACCGAGGAAGAATGAAATCAGAAAAGAAATAACTGAAACATGAACAAGGAAAGCTGTAAGGAATAGCAAAAGTAAAAAAGGAATAAAAAATCTTAAAAAAAATAGCAGCAAGAATTTAAGTATAGGGCAAAACATTGAAATGAAGAAGAGGAAAAACAACAAATGAAGAAAGTGGAAGGTAAGTGAAGAAATGGAAAGAAGAAAGGAGAAACATTTTGAGGAGAGAGAGAAGAGAAGAAAAAATGAACGGAACAAAGAATAAATAAAGAAAAAAGGTGATGAAGAAAAATGAAGATAGAAACAAATATTGCATGCACATTGGTGCAGACAGGTGGTTGACCTCTCTTTTTTTCCATTGCGTAAACATATTAAGAGCAAGACTAGAGCAGCAGCTCCTAATTGAAGTCTCTTTAACGAACCGAAGAGGATGTGATGTGCCGCCAGCGAGCTGGCTTAATGCGAAATGTGTCAATTGAGGGGTTCGAAGCCAGGAAACACACAGTGGCAGTCTAATAACTAGGCGGGGTGCCGTGCTCGGAAAGTTTGGCTGCAGGGCTCTGTGATGGGGTGTTCATGTCCTGGATCGGAATAAATGAGCAACCAGGAAACGAGGCACAATCACAGTTGTAACGAGTCCAAGCCACGGGCGGTTTCATATTAAGTAACTTAACTGAACGTTACAGCAATTGAGGAAGGATTAGCATACGATAAACAGAGTTAAGTACTGTTACTGAATTTAACTATTTGTTTTTCACCAAAAGAACAACATGTTTAATAAGACATTGCGTTGGCTGAAGCCAGGACTTCAGAAAATATGTATAGGCCTAGCCAAATTATGTTCCTTGATTTTCTTCTGAATATCGTCCCAGATTGAACAAAAAACCTTATCTAGTTACCTGCCCATATTTAACAATAATATCATTGACCTGCGTTTATCTTTCGATCTTGAACAAATAGACATGTCTGTTAAGTTAACTGCTATTGGCACAAAATGGAAATGGACATGGATGGGCAACTCGTGCGCACAAAGTCATAAAAAACCTTGAAAGAGAGAAAGACAGACAGAGCTAGCCGCAGAAGTTACAAGTTGTTTCTAGTTTCGCTCCAAAGCAGTTCACTGCCACGGTGCGCTCTGGCGGCTCATGCAGATGGTCGTGATATCTACTCCATGATTTGAATTTCAGAATGACGCATGGTACAATGATTATAATAATTTTAGACAAACTGTATCTAAACACACATAGCAAAATTATATTATTTCCTAGCTTTGTAAATTAGTTTCGTACTGGAAAAACAAACTGAATACAACCTTTTCAAGATAGAACAAATATAGCTGCAACACTTACTTATTATTACACTATTTGTTAATATTTCTTATTATATATCTTATTTGAAAGGTAGAACGCCAGAATTTACAAGTCTTTATACATTAAAGAGTATTCCTCTATTCTCACAAAGGTAACAGCCTGTATTCGCAAACAATCACAAATTCAAGGAAGTATTTTTTACATGTCACGGCAAATGAAATAAACTTACTTGTGAGCTCTTTCTGTAAATTGAGTGGTTTTACACTTCTTTCTTGTATTAAACTCTGACTCAAGCACATACAGTATATATGGAAGCAAAGAGTAGGCTATATTTGGAAATTCTGACTTATGCAGCATTACGAACAGTTCGATTCCTGATTTCGCTGGAATCTGAGTGGCGTGCTATTCTGTATATTTATCAATTTAAGCCGCAAACTTTCAGAATCTTCTATCGGCTATAAGCCAAAAGGATTTCAGAAAAATCTCGATTGCCTGTCAATTGTCACTGTTTCTCTAAACTTACCAGCGAATTCTGCTGTAGTCTTGAAATAGTGTCTTATATTTGATAGGAAGATTTTCTTATTACTCTTCAAAGGGAAATGACCTGGGGATTATATATATATATTTTTTTACTTAAAACGAGCCGCCACTTACTGCAGACGCAAGTGAACTTGCTTCTTGTAAGAACTGCATACAGACACTACAGCTAGTACAGAGCCCGTTCTACCTGCACTGAAGTTGTGTTGACACTTTGAAAGGACGAGTTGCCCACCCATGGAAATCGACCAAAGAGCTAATATTAAATTTAGAGTAAAAATGGGTAAAATTATATATCCCAAACAATGACATTAATGCAAGTTACTTCCCAAAAAGACCAAATTCATGGAATTAATCATGGCAGACGATGGAACATGACACTGACAATAGTGAAATCTACAGCTGTGATACAGTACAGTATGCGTATTTTTTTTTACTTTATCATACTAACTATAAAGAGAAAATAACATAGTGTTCTAGTATGTCTACATGGATTTAAATTTTTTCATAACCTATATAGCCTATTGTCATGATCTCTTCCCTAAAAAAACAGGTGAAATTTTAATAGTGGAATGTCATTGTGAATTTTTCCATTAGCTTACAATTTAACTATATTTCAAAAACAATATTATATCTGATTGCGGCTCGTAATCGAAGACGTTTCTGGCGCGAGTTTTCATTCTGAAATGACTCCTTATTTCGCACATTATTAAATTTATGAGTCCTATAAGATTTAATATACAAGTGAAACACACTGCAAGCATGTGTGCATGTATACATGTGTACTGTATGTAATATTTGTGTGTACAATATGTATATTAGGTTTATGTATGTATGTATGTATGTATGTATGCATGTATGTATGTATGTATGTATGTATGTATGTATGTATTTATTTATTTCTTCTACTCTTCATCTTTCACAGTCTCTGCAGCTCATCTCTGGAACTCCCTACCATAACCTGTCAGAAACTGTCGGACATTGTCTAGTTTCAAAAATAAACTAAAATTGCACTTTTTAAATTCAGATTCCTTTCAATTATAAGCCCTTTTCTCTGCGATGGTTTTGTAAAATATATATATACAGTGAAACCTGTTCAAATCGGAACCTGAACAATCCGGAATCCTGTCTATTTCGGAACAATTTACTGGTCCCGGCGAAATTTGTGTGTATTATATGTAATTTTTCCTGAATAAAACGGAAACTGTCCAACGCGGAAACGGAAACTGTCTGCTACTGTTCAAAACGGAAAGAATATTTTGGACACACACTATATTTTGTAACTATATTTTGAAACAGCGTGTAATTTCAAGGAATATACGAAATATGTAGGTTACTAAGATAAAAACAAGTTTTCTTTGCAAAATTGTAGAGGGTACGAGGATGTGTTGGCCTGTCGGTCATAAATTTTATTACCCTATTGACTAGGCAGACGAGTCCCTTCAAAGATTTTCAATGCTTCACACCCCTATACTGTCGTAGCTAAACAGAGCGCAAGTGTAGTGATTTCCAGGTAAAAAAAAAAAGTTGCATAAAATGTGGCATTAACATTAAGTGATGAAGTAAAAGTTATCGAGATAAAGGAAAATTAGAAACAAAGCCTATGTGAAATAATATTGAAGTACAGTTGTGGAAAACTCAGGTGTGACACTTTAAAAAATAAAGATCATAATGAGTGAGTGGCGTGCGGCCAATATTGGTGACACAAAAGGAACCAGAAAGCAACTGTTTATGTGAAAATAAATTAACTGTTGTGGGAGTGGGTTCTTCATGACTTTTCAAAGAACAAGCCAATTTCTGGATCTGTTCTGCAAAGCAAGCTATTGAACTCGGAAAGAAATTAAATAAACCAGAATTCAAGGCTTCTAATAGATGGCTTGTAGTCCAATCAATTAATAAAGTGCAATGATATGCAGTATTAGAGTATAGTGTTAGATATTAAATAGAATGAGATTAGTAAACTTTAATAATGTTTAATGACTAATGAGTGAGTTACGATAATATTTACACAGAAAATGAGACTGTAATCAAGATGATTCACCAACGTAATGAGCGAAAGAAAGCTGATTCAATGTGATTAGTGTTAAACGGAATATTTTGTACTTCTTGCAGTTTGCTGCATGCCATTTTGTTTTTCATGTATATGAATGACAAAATATTCCATTTTAATGTCACACCTGAATAATACGGAAACCTGTCCACAACGGAAAAAAAAATTAGGACCATGTCACTTCCGTCTTGAACAGGTTTCACTGTATATATATATATATATATATATATATACATATACACTTTCTTTCCTCCTCCCCCCTTTTTTTCGTTCTCTTGATCACCAGATGAATTTATTATCGTACCCTTTTTATTGTGGATTTTTATTTAATTTTCGTATTTTTTCTTCCTTTCTTATTATTATTTCATTACATTCCATTTGTTGTATTCTTCCTTACCTTTTCCCTATTAGCTATTTGTACTAACTCAGTTGCTTTTATTATATTCGTATCTTCAGATCTGTATTTTTACTTTCTTTTTTTCTATTATGCTATTATTTTCATATCGTTTAGTGTCGATTTTGTTATGCTATTATTTTTTTGTAATATGTTAGTATTCTGTTCTTTAACTTTTTGTTAAATCTTTACTGCTTGTATACTTCGTGACCTGGTAGAGTTTAAGAGAAGGCCCTATGGCTTTAACTCTGCCAGTATAAATAAATAAATTATGATTATTTTTTATTTATTTATGTATATGTGTTGTGTGTATGTATGTATGTATGTATGTATGTATGTATGTATGTATGTATGTATGTATGTATGTATGTATGTATGTGTGTATGTATGCATGCATGCAAGCATGTATGCATGCATGCATGAATGTATGTGTGTATGTATGTATGTATGTATGTATGTATGTATTTTTTGTATATCAGCATGCTCCATTACATTGGAGTAATACTATATGCTTTACATAAAATATTACAATAATTAGTTACATAATTTATGACATGAAAATAAGATATTTACAATTTTGATTGAGATCTTGAAATTCTTATAGATACAAGTATTGCCTAATTGTACTTCTTCTATTTTAGGTTACCATCATTGTTAATATTATTTCTAATTTCAATTACTGTTACATTTTGCCTAGTTCTATGGATTTTATAAATTTTCTGAAGCTTTTGAGGTTGTATGTATGTATGTATGTATGTATGTATGTATGTATGTATGTATGTATGTATGTATGTATGTATGTATGTACGTATGTATGTATGTATGTATGTATGTATGTACGTATGTACGTATGTATGTATGTATTTTATTTATTTTTTTATTTTATTGGGTTATTTTACGACGCTTTATCTACATCTAGGTTATTTAGCGTCTGAATGAAATGAAGGTGATAATGCCGGTGAAATGAGTCCGGGGTCCAGCACCGAAAGTTACCCAGCATTTGCTCATATTGGGTTGAGGGAAAACCCCGGAAAAAAACCTCAACCAGGTAACTTGCCCCGACCGGGATTCGAACCCTGACCACCTGGTTTCACGGCCAGACGCGCTGACCGTTACTCCACAGGTGTGGACTGTATGTATGTATGTATGTATGTATGTATGTATGTATGTATGTATGTATGTATGTATGTATGTATGTATGTATATATGTATGTATGTTTGTATGTATGTATGTGTGTATATGTGTGTATGTATATATTTTATTTATTTTTTTATTATAATGGGTTATTTTACGACGCTTTATCTACATCTAGGTTATTTAGCGTCTGAATGAAATGAAGGTGATAATGCCGGTGAAATGAGTCCGGGGTCCAGCACTGAAAGTTATCCAGCATTTGCTCGTATTGGGTTGAGGGAAAACCCCGGAAAAAACCTCAACCAGGTAACTTGCCCCGACCGGGATTCGAACCCAGGCCACCTGGTTTCACGGCCAGACGCGCTGACCATTACTCCATAGGTGTGGACTGTATGTATGTATGTATGTATGTATGTATGTATGTATGTATGTATGTATGTATGTATGTATGTATGTATGTATGTATGTATGTATGTATGGACGTGTATATTGTACGTATGACGGTATTTGTTGTAGTAAAGAAGGCTTCAGATCTGTAATAAGAACTCATCCTGCGGTGTAAATTGGTCCTCTCTATATTAGGACAGAGCCCATTCCCTCTCTCTCGTGATGTTGATGGATTCTTTTGGTTTCCATAAAAGCAGCATCTTGAATGACAGCCAAGCCCGTCAATTAATTAGCTATTATACCGGGAATAAATCAAGACGGGCCAGGTCGGCCGGTAGCTCCTATGCAGATGGACGCTGCCCCCTTCCCAATGGCTGTTGACCCTATTTGTAAATGCAAATTTACATTAAGTAATAATAAAAAAACAAAGAGACAGACCGAGATGTAAGTAAGTATAGGTTTCTTTTCATCGTTACAGTCATGATGGCCCGCTCGCTCATTTGATGATCCTAACGGTGTCGTTAGTTAAACTTTAATTAATGCGCATCAATCAGAAAGCATTTAGCGCTGGCCACTTTAATTAGTAGAAGGCCATGTGCTTCTCCTCACGGCCGTCCTATGAATCAATCTCGTACAGGCGATCGCCTAGCAACGCGCTTTAATCAACTTTGCATGGCTTTCAGGAATGCAAAAACGAACAAGTGAAGGCGGGCAGGCGCAGCAGCCTTCTTATTAGAAACACAAGGCCCTAATAATTGTTATCAGGCTTTACGGGGCATACACATGGAATTTTCTTTTATTAGTAATTACTTCACCGGCCATATCAGCTGTAATGAGTTATAAATCCAGAGTAATTAACTTTTTTTTTCATCCCCTCCCTTCTCGATGTCTGATGCCACGAATTAAGTAGACAAAATTATAACACAGTTGTGGGCAAGGCCCCCTGGGAATCCTTTTTCTTGAATGATTACAAGGCGAGGCATTGGAATATACCTCTTATCAATGATATACAAGATGACGGGTAATTTCCCCCCATAATTCATGCATCGAAAATTTGTTTGTGCTTACGTATTATTACATTATGTAAATCTAGTTGCTAAAGTGTTAGTGCCAGCATCCGTTGGGTCGGATATAAATTATTTCTGCGTCCAACGTGAAAATCTTACAACTTGCATTCAAACGGCCATCAATTTTAGATATCCTCCCCTCTATCCTTGCTCGGTTTGACGTTTTATAAGCCAATTTTAAATAATTCCCCCTAAAATATAAATTGCTGTTATTAATTATAAATCCCCATCTACATAGATAATAAGGTAATAGAGAGCTACAGCAAGACACCAAAAAGTGCAGTGAAAGGTGAAATACACACTCTCAGTTTAGTGAAGTGGCAAAGCGAATGGGACAACACAGCAAAAGGACAAATCACAAAATCTTCCTTCCCAAATATAAACGATCGGTTAAAATTGAAACTTAACATAAACTTCACAACTATAATAACAGGACACGGAAATATAAAATCTTATCTACATAAATATAAAATTATAGATAGCCCATTATGTCCATGCAACAATGACGAAAAAACGATAGATCATTTGTTATACAATTGTAAATTACTTGAGAGAGAAAGAGACATTCTGAAAGCGGCAGTTCTAAAGTCTGAAAACTGGCCAGTCAATAAAGACAAACTAGTGCACAAATACCAGAAGAACTTGATCAAATTTACTAACAATATACAGTTTGACAAATTACAATGAAAGAAAAGTACAAAATTCATCCATCTACATTGCCTATAAAGAAACTCTTACTTACTTACTTACTTACAAATGGCTTTTAAGGAACCCGAAGGTTCATTGCCGCCCTCACATAAGCCCGCCAGCGGTCCCTATCCTGTGCAAGATTAATCCAGTCTCTATCATCACACCCCACCTCCCTCAAATCCATTTTAATATTATCCTCCCATCTACGTCTCGGCCTCCCTAAAGGTCTTTTTCCCTCTGGTCTCCCAACTAACACTCTATATGCATTTCTGGATTCGCCCATACGTGCTACATGCCCTGCCCATCTCAAACGTCTGGATTTAATGTTCCTAATTATATCAGGTGAAGAATACAATACGTGCAGTTCTGTGTTGTGTAACTTTCTCCATTCTCCTGTAACTTCATCCCGCTTAGCCCCAAATATTTTCCTTAGCACCTTATTCTCAAACACCCTGAACCTATGTTCCTCTCTCAGAGTGAGAGTCCAAGTTTCACAACCATAAAGAACAACCGGTAATATAACTGTTTTATAAATTCTAACTTTCAGATTTTTCGACAGCAGACTGGATGATAAGAGCTTCTCAACCGAATAATAACACGCATTTCCCATATTTATTCTGCGTTTAATTTCCTCCCGAGTGTCATTTATATTTGTTACTGTTGCTCCAAGATATTTGAATTTTTCCATCTCTTCGAAGGATAAATCTCCAATTTTTATATTTCCATTTCGTACAATATTCTGGTCACGAGACATAATCATATAATAAAGAAACTCTTAGAACAATATAAAGTAATTATATGAACATAGTTTAAGGTAAACCATTGGATGTAGTATTACTCCACAGTAAAAAGGTAATAGAGACAGCTCGACAATCTGTTGGGTACCTGTACCACATTTTAGACTGAACCCTAGACATCTTCTGATATTTTCTATGAAAGAGAGGACTGTAGACTACTTCGATTTCAATGTGAATCCAATTTGACAACTACTTTATCTCATAGAATCTGATCAAAATATTGGGTATCTATACCGAGGTGTAGTTTCACTTCTCGATAAATTTTGTGGAATTTAGATAGGCAAAGCGTTTGTGGAAGTGCAGTCTGATCCGTTTGGGTATGGATAATATTAATTTATTATTATAAAGCTATTACGATAGTGGGAAAAGTTTCTTGCTGGTTATATTATGATTAAAAGATGGCAGTTTCCATATATGACAATCAACAATGCATAATCTGAAAGGACAAATGAAAATCGTAGATGATTAAATTGGCTACTAGAAATCAATAGCGGGCACAATGTGTTCTTTGGTATGCTAAATTTGAGAGTGTTAAAAGAGTTCAAAGGGAATTTCGACGTGAGTATGGTGTGTGTAACGTACCTAAATACGATGACATAATATTGTGGTATCGAACATTTGTAGAAACAGGTTCTGTGTTAAAAAAAAACATGCAGGAGCTTGCAGACTAAACTCAGTACGAGAAGCAGCTATCTCTTGGCTTGGTCCCCAAACTCCCCAGATCTAACCCCTCCTGACTTCTTCGTGTGGGGTTTTGTTAAAGACATTGTCTATTCACAGAAACCCAGGAATATTAATGATCTGAGAGTAAAAATTACTCAAGCTTTTCAACAAATCACCCCTCTTATGTTACAACGGACATGGGCTGAATTGCATCACCGTTATGAGTTGTGCAGGGTGCGCAATGGGGGTCATGTTGAGCTCTTTCAGTGTTGTATGCACAAAGTTTCAACAGATAAAGTTCAGTAGTAAATGTTTTACGGTGTTTTTATTTTATCCATGCCCAAACGGATCACCCTGTAGATTTTTCTATAACCAAATTAATTGTCACTTAAATTTCATCTAACCATTATTCTGGGCTTATAAACTGATGTTTGGAAAAAATTGTCGAACTAGGCTTCATTTAATGTTACGACTAAAATGCATTTCACATTATAGGTCTAGACCAGCCGTGGCGAAAATATGATCAAGCGCCGAGCCACTGTGTAAGCTGCAACGTGCATAGCACCTATGTAGGAAGGCGGAAACTCGAAGGGGAAGTGAAGCAAATGTCTGACTTATTAACGGATTTTCATTTTCCTTGCGTCAAGATTTTAAATACAATTTTATACAGTACAAGGCTACAAACTAATGTTTAGTACGTGTAACGAAGAAAGAAATGAATAAGAAAACAAAGGACACATTATCACAACCTAAAATTAACTGTCTTCAGAATGTCTCTGCGACATAGTTTCAAAATCAGGAATTATATCACTTACTGCCAGTCGTAGTTGATCAAAAAGGTATTTGTCTGTCAGTCGTGATCTAAATTTGTTTTTTATTATTTTCATTGTTGAAAATAATTTTTCACAAACGTAAGTTGTAGCGAACATGGCTTCAACAGAGCAAGCGAAAGAACGAAGCTTCGGATATTTATTTTTGGCAAAGATTTGAAAAGTTCAACATTTGTCACGTCCTTACATCTAGCTTTCATTTAACATCACATTGTAAGTCTGTGAGTTTAAATTGAAGATCTAACTGCATTATTCGTACATCTGCTGAAAAAGGATCGACGTACAGAGATGATTATGATGATGATGATGATGATGATGACAACAACAACAACAACAACAATAATAATAATAATAATAATAATAATAATAATAATAATAATAATAATAATAATAATAACACTTAACCTTTTAATGTTTCATCAGTAACATGTAGTAAAATGCCGTTTTATGTTATAGTACCGTTTTCCTCGTAATACTTGTGAACAAATCATACATTTAATATTCTCATCATCATATTGGCAGCAAAAAAATGCGTCCTTCCATTCCACTTGAAACTTTCGTTTTTGTAGAAGTACATGGTTTCAAGAGAGACATTGCGACGATACGCCACTCGCAGGTCAGAGACACAAATGGAACGGAGTTTGACTCCAGTGAGTGAGAGGGTGAGGATTGTGGGAGATAGGAAGCAAGATAAATGCATAGCTATCATTGTGAGTCACAATGTGCTCGCGAGTCACATTTTCGCCACGGCTGCTCTAGACAATGGAATGCTGAGTTTAAGAGGCTTTTCAGAGTTTTGTAGAAGGCCCGTTATAGATCTATGACCTGAGTCATAGAGTCATAGATGCCCCAACTACAATTACACATAGTACACATACAGTAGACCGAAATAAAATATAGATTCTTTAT
This sequence comes from Periplaneta americana, assembly GCA_025594305.2. Classification (NCBI taxonomy): domain Eukaryota; kingdom Metazoa; phylum Arthropoda; class Insecta; order Blattodea; family Blattidae; genus Periplaneta; species Periplaneta americana. The sequence goes on from JAJSOF020000013.1 coordinate 153,152,834, forward strand.
TGTCCGATCAACAAATAGAGTAGGCTTACATACGGAAACTAATCTTTTGTGAATACTATGTGTCAAACAGAGTTGAAAGTTTTTAATAGTTGTTACGTTAGGCCTATTTCAGTTTAACCGTGCGACGTTATTTTATAGACACCCTGTAGTTCTTTTCTAGTGCCTAAACTGCATAGTATGCACTGTCTCACATGACAATACTATACATGACAACGACTATCTGCTCTATCATCACGTATGATGTTCTTTGCTTCAGTCTGGTATAGTTATCTCTCGTTGGAATAAGGAGAGCCTATCTTGAATTAATTGTTTAGACATTTATGGTGAAACAAGTTAATGAAAGGGGGCACGTGTGGAAGATGAAAGGTGTGATCGGACTTGCACCCCTGTATATAGAAGCGGACGGTGGGGGTCAAAGATTTCCATCAGTAATTAAATAAACAGGAAATAACTTCATCATCTCATAAGTCAGTATAACAATATAACATAAAGTTTCTTATCAAACAATAAAACTAATAATAGACTATCTAGCTTTGAAGTCAGGGCCTCATTTTAAAATTCTATCATGATCATCATCAAAATAATAAATTACAGCATACCTTAATTAGCGTAGGCCTATTTGAAGTGACTGTACATCCGAAGCGAAATCCAAGGAATTTTGCTTTGATTCTCGGAGCCGAAAGGAGAAATAATCTCCAACATTTCGGAGAACCTCAGTTTGTGCCCCTTCTCTTGTGTTGTTACAGTTTGCGGTCTTTTCTTATGTTACCAACATGGATGAATAATACGATGTAAAACTTACTGACTTTCCCGTTTCGAACGCTAGAGGCGCTAATGTAGAAACTGATCTTGCTGCCACCTGTTTTTCACCGGGATAACTAATTACTCAACGCATGTAGCAAATAACCAATTACTCCGCGCATCTTGCAGATCACCAAGTGGCAAAAAATATAATTACGTCCATAAAACATCCCTCCCGCTCTGACACCAATAAATTTAAAAGTAAATCATTTAAATCTTTATTTTCCCCCATCTTCCACTGAAAATTCATATTGGAGAAAGTCCACACCTGTGGAGTAACGGTCAGCGCGTCTGGCCGCGAAACCAGGTGGCCCGGGTTCGAATCCCTGTCGGGGCAAGTTACCTGGTTGAGGGTTTTTCCGGGGTTTTCCCTCAACCCAATGCTGGGTAACTTTCGGTGCTGGACCCCGGACTCATTTCACCGGCATTATCACCTTCATTTCATTCAGAAGCTAAATAACCTAGATGTTGATACAGGGTCGTAAAATAACCCAATAAAATATAAATAAAAATATATTGGAGAAAACAGCAAGATGAAAGAGACTATTGTACACTACCTTCTAATACAATTTATTAAAATACAACCAAGTAGGACAAAAAAGAAAACAAATCGTTAGATAATTGAAATTGTATTCTTTGGGTGTTTAGAGTACAGTGCATTGGAAAAGTCCGCAAAAACAAGTTAGTAATATAATAATTTCAATTATATACGTACTATTTTACAATACATTCAACAACACTATTTTAACAAAGATCATAAACATCACTGATTAATTATTACTATTAAATACCGGGAATCGAACCCAGGACCTCTCAGCTCTGAGCGCTGAGCGCTCTTACCAACTGAGCCCGCAGAGCTGAGAGGTCCTGGGTTCGATTCCCGGTGCCGGTACGAATTTTTCTCGTATTTAATAGTAATAATACAAATTGACTAATTCATATTTGTCGTGTAATATTCAATGAGGTGGGCGAGACCTCATACATATGAATATTTGATGTATCACTGATTAACATACACTGCATAAATATACACAAACGTACCACTTATACTCAGGTGCAGGACATTTTTCTCGATTTTATTTGAAAGTTTCTGGCTTCCATCTTGTCTTCTAACTCAACTGTCTCACCCTAGCGGAAAAGTGGAGAACACTGGACTATCTACACATGACATAGTACTAAAGTTCACCAACTATGACAACGGGGGCTGGTCTTCTTATTTCGGCCGGGCAAAGTTAGATGGTGCTGACAGCAGTTTTGCATCATATTATAATCATCCACGTTACCAACGTGAGCGAGCAGTCCCGCTACATGTTTTGAATCAAAATTATCACTAAAGTGTCTACAGAACCAACAACCAACGTATCCCACTGTTTAGCCTATTTCTTCTCTAAATTGTAGTCCATAACGAGCCAAGCTACTTTTAAATCGGTTATTTAACGCCGCGATTAAAGGTTATCTAGTGTCCATGACATTGGTGACAGTGAAATGGATGATGTGAATAGGATTAGGAGAAAATCCACAAACTATTAGGGGAAACATGGCAATTTTACTTGAAGCAAGTAAAGAAAAGGTTTGGAAGTAAATCCCAAAAAGACAAGGTAGCTATATGATAATGTCTTGTGACCAGAATATCTACGAAATGGAAATATAAAAATTGGAAATTTATTCTTTGAGAAGGTGGAAAAGTTCAAATATCTTAGAGCAGCAGTTACAAATATAAATGACACTCGGGAGGAAACTAAACGCAAAATAAATATGGGAAATGCCTGTTATTATTCGGTTGAGAAGCTTTTGTCATCTAGTCTGCTCTCAAAAAACCTAAAAATTGGAATTTATAAAACAGTTATATTACCAGTTGTTCTGTATGGTTGTGAAACTTGGACTCTCCCTTTGAGAGAGGAACAGAGGTTAAGAGTGTTCGAAAATAAGGTGCTTAGGAAAATATTTGGAGCTAAGTGGGATAAAATTACAGGAGAATGGAGAAAACTGCATAACGTAGAACTCCACGCATTGTATTCCTCACCTAACATAATTAGGAATATTAAATCCAGACGTTTGAGATGGACAGGACGTGTAGCACGTATGGGCGAATCCAGAAATGCAGATAGAGTGTTAGTTGGAGGCCGGAGGGAAAAAGACCTTTGAGGAGGCCGAGACTAGATGGGAAGATAATATAAAATACTGAAATACGCCAGATCGATAAATTATTTTTTATTAGTTTTCCTATGGATATGGACAAAAATCACGATCCTAGTCGCAGTAGTCGCCGAATAACTGTTTAAACATTTGGAAAAAAATACTGTTTTTTCTAAAAACTATTAACTTTCACCAATATGATGATATAGTTTTTTTGTTATATACAACATGAGCTATTCGGTCTGAAAATGTGCAAGGCTATTTCACTTCCTCACTTCCACACTTCCCCAATGCTTAATCAAGAAAAAACTATCAACATAACTTTCAGCCTAAATTATCTAATAAATAAGGACAACAGTCAACTACACAAAATTTCTAGGACTTTTTATAGACTCCAGTTTAACATGGGATAAGCACATCGAATATATATGCACAAAGATATCAAGAGTTTTATATTTGTTAAAGAAATTAACGACTTGCCTTTCTCAAAATTATTTAAGATGTGCCTACTTTTCTTTCTTTAAGTCAATAATCCGATATGCCCTAATTTTCTGGGGAAATGGAACCAAAATTGGAAGCGTCTTGATTTTACAAAAGGAAGCCATTAGAATTTTATGTAAATCAAACTATCTGGAACATTGTGGGCCACTTTTCAGACAATCACGGATTTTAACAATCATAAATTTGTATATATATATGGTCTAGTACTTTACACTCTACAAAATATCGACAATTACTCATTAGTGGTCAATATACATGATCATGAAATTAGAAATAGTGAACAAATTAATATTCTATATTGTAGATTACACAAGAGCAACACAAACTTTTTAATTATGGGGATGAAATTATATAATAAGCTCCCAAGTCAATATTATAAATTACCAATCAATAGCTTCAAAACTAGATTTTACAATTGGTTATTAAATAATCCTTTTTATTCTGTTGCTGAGTTTTTCAACACAAATTTGTACGAAATTGTATTTTAATAAATAAGTTTAATTGCAATTTAGTTAGTTTTCTTTAATGTAAAAGTTTCAAATTATCAGTGGCGTAGCGTCAATGTAAGCTAAAAAGCTTAGCTTCCCCAGTTAATAATAATTTCATAATAAACCTGCAGTTTATGGAGAAAATTATTTATTAATTTTAATAGAATTTATATTTACGAGTTAAATATTGTGATGCGGCAGCTCAGGATGATTTGTGATGCAGCAGTAAACAAGAAGCCTGCACACACCAGCTTCCAAGCAGACTGGTTTCTTCTGTGTAATCCACCCCGCAGATTTTCCAGCCCTTTCTAACTAAACTACCTTAGTCGCAAGGCTCGCAAGAAGCTAGCTTTAACATTTAAAATAAGTAGTTTCCGAGTTATCCCTTTTCGTCAGTTGTGTTCAGTTGAAGTGTTAGTGTGCATTGTGGCTGATATAATAAATAATGAGCGAAATAACAGTTCCTGACACTAATTTACTTGAATTTTTTAGGACAATTGTATTATCAAGAAAGACTTACGAACAAAAGTGTGATTTAAAAAACAAATGACCGACTCCCTTGCTGTCAATGAAGGACACAACCAAAAGACAGACGCATACTTACGTAATGATACTAATATTGTGATTTCTCTAAGTATGACAGGGAGTGAGCTAATGTTATACGTATATGTATCTATTTGTTAAGAGATATGTGTAGACCGTGAAATCATATTTTACTACGTATCATTTGAGGTCATGCCTTATTGGTGTTACTTACGATGTTCCAACCAATCTTCGGAATGCTGACTTGACATTGACTACTATTTATTTTAAGACTGTATTTTTGTAATACGTTTTCTCATATTGCATGAAAGACAACTTGAGTTAGCTTCCCCTGCTCAAAATTTCATGCTACGCCACTGCAAATTATTTCATGTTTTCATTGTATTATTTAAATTTTACTGTTTCTTTTATTAGTGTTTTTTTAATGTATTTATATGTTTTTCAATGTATTCTGACGAAGCCTAAAACTTATGTCTAATGGCCAAATAAATTGAACTGAATTATATAACGATAACAAAGATTTCAAATTATAGACGAAACTTGGTATGATGGCACAGCTATCTTGAGGAAACCAACCCGAACACAATTCTCGTACATTAGGCTATATGGCAATCTATTCATTCAAACTCCATAAATAAACATTTACAACATCAAAATATATCCTCTATACTTTGCTGTAATGAGAAAATAAAAATGATATACAATGCTCCAACCGGGTGCAAAATTGATTATCCTTCAGCAGAGAACCGAAAATCAGTAGTCACGGCCTGCTATAAAGCCCTGTTCTCGGACCTTTCTTAACAAATAATCTCCATCCAACGGACCTGGAGGCCAGAGCTTCATGGCTCACAAATTACGAAGCGAGACAGGCGCGTAACTGTCTGGAGCGGACGGACGCCAACCCGTGGCCCGCAGCCCTGAGTTATTGCTTTGATATAGTGATACATTCGTGGGCCCCGGGCGTCTGTAATCTTTTACATAGTCATTCCTGTATTAATCTATGCCGGCCTTTGTCGGGAGGTTATGTTCGTCTGCAATTTCTGAGTTATTGATGATTCATCCAGCAAACTTGTTGAAGAGGCATGATGTCATGGAGAAATGAAGTACCCCCTCGACTATAAAGGGTTAAATAAGAATCTATATTACTCTTTGGCTATGTTTTATGACTGGTGGGAGCACAGGTAAAGTTACATGTATACACGCTATGATGGGGTGCAACGCGCTGCAGAAAATATTTATTACATACATATAGTTTCACATCCCTGTAACGTATCTCATTTAACGTGCAGATAACAGATATACTACCTACTTTAAAACGTACTATGTCTATGCATATATATATATATATATATATATATATATATATATATATATATATATGTCACGTATCCGCGTATCGTATCATCCTAGCAAGCAAGTAATTCAAACGTTATCATACTTACGATAGGGGCTGTGTATATCCTTTCTTCTTACCTATCCGCATATTATTTTATCTTATTTAGTAAACAAGTAACTAATATCTGCTTACATATACAGGTTGTTTCCGGACTGGTGTTACTAACTTTCAGGGATGATGGCGAAGGGCACATGCATCAATTTGAGATGAGAAACCCTGGTCCGGAAATAACTGAGTCGAAAGTTATTATTAATTATTATTATTATTATTATTATTATTATTATTATTATTATTATTATTATTGTTGTTGTTGGATAAATCGCAATATAGCGAACGTAGAAGCTCCGCCCACGACCACTTCCACTTTTCTCCTACTAGCTCATCAGACACTCTACGTGATTGGCCAGTGTTGTGTCGAATGCACATTTCATGTGGTTGGGGATAACTTCCCCTAGTCCACACCTGTGGAGTAACGGTCAGCGCGTCTGGCCGTGAAACCAGGTGGCCCAGGTTCGAATCCCGGTCGGGGCAAGTTACTTGGTTGAGGTTTTTTCCGGGGTTTTCCCTCAACCCAATACGAGCAAATGCTGGGTAACTTTCGGTGCTGGACCCCGGACTCATTTCACCGGCATTATCACCTTCATTTCATTCAGATGCTAAATAACCTAGATGTTGATACAGCGTCGTAAAATAACCCAATAAAATAAAAAATAAATAAATAAACTTCCCCTACTGGCGTTCGCTATATTGCGATTTATCCTTATTATTATTATTATTATTATTATTATTATTATTGTTGTTGGATAAATCGCAATATAGCGAACGTAGAAGCTCCGCCCACGACCCCTTCCACTTTTCCCCTACTAGCTCATCAGACACTCTACGTGATAAGCGAGTGTTGTGTCGAATACACATTTCATGTGAGTGGGGATAACTTCCCCTACTGGCGTTCGCTATATTGCGATTTATCCTTATTGTTTTTATTGCTATTATTATTATTATTATTATTATTATTATTATTATTATTACTGTTTGTGTGTTGTTTCAGTATTGCTGTTTTCTTTTTATTTGCTATGTGTTCTTACACTCGCTGAATGGAGGAGAAGACCTTTTAACTCAAAGAACTTCAAATTAACGTAACTCTGAAAATATTGAGACTAGGACATATGTTTATACGATATTTTTTGCTCAGAATATCTAAATGCTCGCGAATCACTCTGTATATATATTATACAGGGTGTTTCCCAGGTGGTGTTATAAACTTTCAGGGATGATGGGGAAGGGCACATGTATCAATTTGAGATAAGAAACCATGGTCCTGAAATTAGTGAGTCGAAAGTTACAAGCAAAAATAGTTGTGTGGAAATGGAATTGTAATTTGGCACCACGTGTCCTCCTTCCCTTAACCTCTGGAACGTCCCGATACAATCTGTAAGCTTGTCTACTGTTCCCATTAACTCATCCGTATTCGAAAATCAGGTCTGCTTATTCCGCTTTCGTGTACTCCTCCATTTCACTAGAACTGATCGACTGGACACCGCAACTTGTACACATACACTGCTGTCTACAGACGTGCATATCAGGACCGACCATGTCCGTTACACATTACGCCATCTGCATTGCTTTAATGTAGTTTCCTGTCCCCATCCCTCGGACAGCGCACTGAATGGAATACTATAAGTAGTAGACAACGTAAGCAACATCAGATGAATACAGTATGTGTAAGATGTACAGATAAATACAAATAAATAAGGTGTGCAGAGGAATAAAATTTTTTCATTTCCACACAACTATTTTTGCTTGTAACTTTCGACTCGGTCATTTCCGGACCAGGGTTCCTGATCTCAAAATTAATACATGTGCCCATCCCTATCATCCCTGAAAGTTAGTAAGACCAGCCTGGAAACACACTGTGTGTATGTGTATATGCCTATAAATTATAACCTACTTGGAACACTTTATTATTATTATTGTTATTATTAATATTAATATTATTATTATTATTATTATTATTATTATAATTGGAGGACTGACTGTTATTCATAGCCTATTTCATTCTGTTCGTTAGACACACTTAAGTTTTGCAGAAAGTTGTATTTCTTTATTATTACTATTATTATTACTATTATTATTATTACTATTATTATTATTTCTACTACTATTATTATTACTGTTTGTGTATTGTTCCAGTATTGCTATTTTCTTTTTATTTGCTAAGTGTTCTTATACTCGTTAAGTGGAAGAGAAGACCTTTTAACTCAACTTCAAATTAATGTAACTCTGAAAATATTGAGACTAGGACACATGTTTATGTGCATTTTTTTGCTCAGAATGTCTTCGAAAATAAGCTCCGTAAGTGACGGTAAATCGTCATGAATCACCCTGTATATATATATATATATATATATATATATATATATATATATATATATATATATACACACACATACTTTTTTCATATCAGGAGTATTGAAAAATGCATAGGCCTATTCAAGAAAACCTCGGAACTAACTTTTAAGAATCGAAACATTTATTTTTAACTTATTCACACAATTTTACATTCACTTCATACTGTCACTCACGCTTAATTCTGAATTCCCCTGCCTTGACTTTATGTCTGTATTGAACACTACTCAGCCAATACAATCAGAGGTACTCTTAGATAACCCGCATCACTTCATTGTGGCTATTATGGGCGCTAAAATAATTACATAATTTTGCACATAAAATACTTGTTTAATCCTCCGTGTAATGAGGGACCTAAAAAATTCCAATTCCACCCCATCTCTCCCGTCTCGAAGCGGTGGCAGCGGAAGAGAGATTTACAGTCTGGGCGCTCGTAAAACACAAATAAAAATCGATGCAAAGTAAAGAAACGGACGTGTGGCGAGATTTACAGGCCAGGAGCCGTCCGCCCAGGACGGAGATTTACACGCGCCCCCCGGCCCAAATGGGGGGGGGGGCGCTCCACAGCACAGGGCGTCCGCCCCTCTCGCCACCAGCCCACGTCACTATGTGAAATAATTATTAAAACAATGTCATCTGGATGACACAGTCTTTCTGATTATAATAATAATAATAATAATAATAATAATAATAATAATAATAATAATAATAATAATAATAATGAAGGTCAAAATTTGTATAATTTTGTGCGATTTGACGTGGAATGACTCACGTTTGAGATGGACGGGGCATGTGGCACGTATGGGCGAATCCAGAAATGCATATAGAGTGTTAGTTGGGAGGCCTGAGGGAAAAAGACCTTTGGGGAGGCCGAGACGTAGATGGAAAGATAATATTAAAATGGATTTGAGGGAGGTGGGCTATGATGATAGAGAATGGATTAATCTTGCTCAGAATAGGGACCGATGGTGGGCTTATGTGAGGGCGGCAATGAACCTCCGGGTTCCTTAAAAGCCAGTAAGTAAGTAAGTAAGTAAGTAAGTAAGTAAGTAAGTAAGTAAGTAAGTAAGTAAGTAATAATAATAATAATAATAATAATAATAATAATAATAATAATAATAATAATAGTTTTATTTTCCCTGGCAGAGTTAAGGCCATCAGGCCTTCTCTTCCACTCAACCAGGATCAAATCACATACAGAAAAATACATACCGGTATACAAATATGAACTTAAAAATAATAATAAACATAATTAAGTAAAAAGAGAGATTGAATACATATACACTATAAGTATTAACTTTGAAATAACAATAATAGAAAAAATATATATGTAATAAAAAAAGAGACTAAATACTTAATCACAAACAGAAAAATACATTCTAGTATACAAATATTAACTTAAAAGAAAAAAGAAAAGAATTAATACATATGAATATAATCTCACAATTAAAGGAATAGTACAATTAGTATGATGAGCACAGCACGTGTTAGATTGCGACAATGACAATTACCTAGATATTAGTGTTGATGGAAAAATAAAGTAATGACTGTGTAAAATAATAATAATAATAATAATAATAATAATAATAATAATAATAATAATAGTAATAATAATAATAATAATAATAATAAAAATGATACCTAAAAACTAGTTCTGTGCATTTAAAATATATCTAAACAACCTAATTTTAAACAACTGAGGACTAAGACTACCCCTGATTTCCAGCGGCAGCGAATTCCATGAGCGGGCCATGGCTATTGAGAAAGAACTTGAGTACAGAGATGTCTGATGACGTGGTATTGATAGCAACAGATTGTGCTGTGAACGTGATTATACGTCTTAGGCATTTCTTAATATCCCTAATAGCGCTATCGATATTTGAGTTTACAGTTTATTTTTGGAGTAGTAATTTCCTACATACGAAATGTGTATTATGTCTGTTGACCAGGACATGGTACGAAAAGGAAATATAAAAATGGAAATTTATCTTTCGAACAGATAGAAAAATTCAAATATCTTGGAGCAACATAAAAAATATATATGACACTCGAGAGGCAATTGAACACAGAATAAATAGGCATATTTTTGTTATCAGTTGATTGCAGGATGAAAACACAGCTTATTTTATGTAATTTCCTAAATTTAATCAATAAGGATGATTTATGTTCTCTCTTGAAGGGTATACACCATTTTAAAATAATTTAATATACAAACAATTACAGTAAAACCTTGCTAAAACGTAGCCTGTATAAAATGGAAACCTGCACAAACGAAATATAAATTTTCGAACGGAATGATTTCCTATGTAAAACAATACTTTAAAACGAAAAACTGCCTAACGCGAAAACGGAATCATTTTTGAGCACCGTTTAGGTAAAAAAAACCTGACTAAAATTGATAATTTTAAGCGTAACTGTTGCTATATTCTTTCAAACTATTTTTAATTATGCGATAATACTGTACGAAACATGACATAATTTTTTGTGTGACTGTACATGCAATGATCTGGAAGACTTTCGGTATTTTTTGTCAGGCGTTGGGGGTGAAGCTTCTCTAGCCATGTCACTACTCTGTGCTTATTGTCAAGATCCCGGACAGGTTACTGACCTCCTGTTCCGTTACTTCTTCCAAACCTCTTGCATTTTCTTTCATTTATTCTCAGTTTAGTGCCAAAAAACCAATACAGTGATAAAGGACCTTAGCAATCTTGACATTTTTATTTGTGATTTCTACATCATCTGTGGCGTATAGTGAGGTTAATTTAAAACGAATGTTATGTTCAGTGAAAAACGTAAAGTGTTAATCATTTACAATGTTTTTAAGTTTCAATTTTCAAAACCCTGTACCGTATTTTAAGGCATTCACTTCCGTGTGTACAATGTATGCCCTCTGCATTATCCTACCTGATTTCAGTGCAGCTACCGCTATAATATTTTTAAGTAATTTTTTTATTTTATGACAATCACTTTCGTATGTACTATGCCCATAGGGCGCAACTATGCCATGTCCATTCTGCTACCTTATTTCCTCGGGACGCAACTATACCATACCTAGACCTCCCAATAGACCGAGGGACGCAACTATGCCATACCGAACAGAAGCATCGCAGAACTTTCCAGTCCCTTAGTTGAGAGCACCAAGGCTGTATCGAAGTTAGAGGAATCTCTCTTGAATAAAGAAAAGTGATTGTGAACGTAACTTCAATTCATCCTTCAAAATTAAAAGTTGTTCCTTTTCTGATATGAGACCAACAGCCTATTCTCAAAGTCAATTCTTCATTAAATTTCGATCTTACATGCATTTAAGAATTTTTCCATGGCAGATCTTTCTCGATTTTTCTCATGTCTCCTTTAATTGGTGTCTATTTCATGGCTGTTTTGGTAGTCTATTATTGCTCAGAACAATTTTATTCTGGTTGTCTATCTCTACTACATCTAAAATATCACTTTTCCTGAAAAAAAAAAACCCTTAAACTCTTTTCTTAAATAACTTCATTTCTATGTATCATGGCTGTTTTGGTAGTCTATTATTGCTCAAAATAATTTCATTCTGGTTCTCTATCTCTACTACATCTAAAATATCTGTTTTCCTGAAAAAAAAAACCCTTAAACTCTTTTTTTTTTAAACTTCATTTCTATGTATCATGGCTGTTTTGGTAGTCTATTATTGCTCAGAACAATTCCATTCTGGTTGTCTATCTATACTACATCTAAAATATCAGTTTTCCTGGAAAAAAACCCTTAAACTCTTTTTTTTAATAACTTCATTTCTATGTATCATGGCTGTTTTGGTAGTCTATTATTGCTCAGAACAATTTCATTCTGGTTGTCTATCTCTACTACATCTAAAATATCTGTTTTCCTGAAAAAAAAACCCTTAAACTCTTTTTTCAATAACTTCATTTCTATGTATCATGGCTGTTTTGGTAGTCTATTATTGCTCAGAACAATTTCATTCTGGTTGTCTATCTCTACTACATCTAAAATATCAGTTTTCCCTGAAAAAAAACCCTTAAACGCTTTTTTTTTTAATAACTTCATTTCTATGTATCATGGCTGTTTTGGTAGTCTATTATTGCTCAGAACAATTTCATTCTGGTTGTCTATCTCTACTACATCTACAATATCAGTTTTCCCTGAAAAAAAACCCTTAAACGCTTTTTTTTTTAATAACTTCATTTCTATATATCATGGCTGTTTTGGTAGTCTATTATTGCTCAGAACAATTTCATTCTGGTTGTCTATCTCTACTACATCTAAAATATCTGTTTTCCTGAAAAACAACCCTTAAACTCTTTTTTTTAATAACTTCGTTTCTATGTATCATGGCTGTTTTGGTAGTCTATTATTGCTCAGAACAATTTCATTCTGGTTGTCTATCTCTACTACATCTAAAATATCTGTTTTCCTAAAAAAAAACCTTAAACTCTTTTTTTTAATAACTTCATTTCTATGTATCGTGGCTGTTTTGGTAGTCTATTATTGCTCAGAACAATTTCATTCTGGTTGTCTATCTCTACTACATCTAAAATATCAGTTTTCCCTAAAAAAACCCTTAAACGCTTTTTTTTAATAACTTCATTTCTATGTATCATGGCTGTTTTGGTAGTCTATTATTGCTCAGAACAATTTCATTCTGGTTGTCTATCTCTACTACATCTAAAATATCAGTTTTCCCTGAAAAAAAAACCCTTAAACGCTTTTTTTTAATAACTTCATTTCTATGTATCATGGCTGTTTTGGTAGTCTATTATTGCTCAGAACAATTTCATTCTGGTTGTCTATCTCTACTACATCTAAAATATCTGTTTTCCTAAAAAAAAGAAAAACCTTAAACTCTTTTTTTTAATAACTTCATTTCTATGTATCATGGCTGTTTTGGTAGTCTATTATTGCTCAGAACAATTTCATTTTGGTTGTCTATCTCTACTACATCTACAATATCAGTCTTCCTGAAAAAAAAAAAACCCTTAAACTCTTTTTTTTTTTAATAACTTCATTTCTATATATCATGGCTGTTTTGGTAGTCTATTATTGCTCAGAACAATTTCATTCTGGTTGTCTATCTCTACTACATCTAAAATATCAGTTTTCCTGAAAAAATTCCTTAAACTCTTTTTTTTAATAACTTCATTTCTATGTATCATGGCTGTTTTGGTAGTCTATTATTGTTCAGAACAATTTCATTCTGGTTGTCTATCTCTACTACATCTAACATATCAGTTTTCCCTGAAAAAAAAAACCCTTAAACGTTTTTTTAATAACTTCATTTCTATGTATCATGGCTGTTTTGGTAGTCTATTATTGCTCAGAACAATTTCATTCTGGTTGTCTATCTCTACTACATCTAAAATATCAGTTTTCCTGGAAAAAAAAAACCCTTAAACACCTTTTTTAATAACTTCATTTCTATGTATCAAATAAAAAGTTAATTATTTATATCTGTTTACAAACACAAACTGTTAATTCAGCCAACGTAATAAATAACGTATGTCATTCTATATTTCTTCGTCCTCATACATATCGTGGAAGTCTACAATAATGAATTGGCATTTCACGTGTTCTGACTCCGAAACATTAGGCATATCAGTTAATTCAGTACGTCCACACGAAACGTAACACGCAATTACCAATTTATTTGCAATTATTCATTTACGATGACAGAAGCACGACACAAAACAAATGAAAGGCCGTAACTTAACGACACAATAACGCTCAGATAAAGACCTCAACGATATGAACCTCGTCGTACTTCCCTGCCTGGTGAGCAGCTATTTGTTCAACAGCTACGAACTTCAATAATAGTAATAATAATAATAATAATAATAATAATAATAATAATAATAATAATAATAATAATACTCACTTACAAATGGCTTTTAAGTAACCCGAAGTTTCACTGCCTCCCTCACATATATAGTCCTAGGTTTATTGCATCTACTATTTATAGATTTACGTTTATTTTATTTTATTTCATTTAGGTTTATTTTGTTTTATTTCATGAAATTGTAATTATTATATATTATATATCACTGCCACCGGATGTATACCCAATTGTAGTGTTAATACATACATACATACATACATACATGCATGCATACATACATACATACATACATACATACATACATACATACATACATACATACATACATAAGCCCGCCATCGGTCCCTATCCTGAGCGAGATTAATCTAGTCTATATCATCATATCCCACCTCCCTCTAATCCATTTTAATATTATCCTCCCATCTATATCTCGGCCTCCCCAAAGGTCTTTTTCCCTCCTGTCTCCCAACTAACACTCTATATGTATTTATGGATTCGCAAATACACGCTAGATGTCCTGCCCATCTCAAACGTCTGGATTTAATGTTCCTAATTAAGTCAGGTAATAATAATAGTAATAATAATAATAATAATAATAATAATAATAATAATAATAATAATAATAATAATAATAATAATAATAATACGAAAAGGCGAAATTATATGATTATGTCTCATGACCAGAATATTCTACGAAATGGAAATATAAAAATTGGGGATTTATCTTTCGAAGAGGTGGGAAAATTCAAATATCTTGGAGCAACAGTAACAAATATAAATGACACTCGGGAGGAAATTAAACGCAGACTAAATATGGGAAATGCGTGTTATTATTCGGTTAAGAAGCTTTTATCATCTACTGTAGTCTGCTGTCAAAAAATCTGAAAGTTAGAATTTATAAAACAGTTATATTACCGGTTGTTCTGTATGGTTGTGTAACCTTGAGAGAGGAAGAGAGATTAAGGGTGTTTGAGAATAAGGTTCTTAGGAAAATATTTGGGGCTAAGAGGGATGAAGTTACAGGACAATGGAGAAAGTTACACAATGCAGAACTGCATGCATTGTATTCTTACCTGACATAATTAGGAACTTCAAATCCAAACGTTTGAGATGGGCAGGGCATGTAGCACGTATAGGCGAATCCAGAAATTCACATAGAGTGTTAGTTGGGAGGCCGGAGGGAAGAAGATCTTTGGGGAGACCGAGACGTAGATGGGAGGATAATATTAAAATGGATTTGAGGGAGGTGGGATATGATGATAGAGACTGGATTAATCTTGCTCAGGACAAGGACCGATGGCGGGCTAATGTGAGGGCGGCAATGAACCTCTGGATTCCTTAAAATCCATTTGTAAGCTTGTAAATGTAAGTAATAATAATAATAATAATAATAATAATAGTAATAATAATAATAACAGACTAATAATAATTGTTTCTACTTGGAGGATTTAGTAAAGAACTGTTTTCAGAACATGGGAGGAGTGATAGTAGGAGGAAGAAGAATAAAGTGCATAAGATTTGCTGATGATATGGCTTTGTTAGCAGAAAAGAAAATGTTACTAAAAGATAAGCTACTGCAGCTAAATGATAGCTGTGAGCAGTATGGGATGAAAATAAATGCAAATAAGACGAAGAGCATGGTCATAGGAAGAAAAATAAAGAACACAAACCTGTGAATTCTAAATGAAGCAGTAGAGCAAATGAACAGCTTCAAATACTTGGTGTGTACTATAAGCAGTAACATGAGCTGTTGCCAGGAAGTCAAAAGGAGGATAGCAATGGCAAAGGAAGCTTTCAATAGAAAAAGGAGCATCTTCTGCGAACCTCTGGAGAAAGAACTAAGGAAGAGACTAGTGAAGTGCTTTGTATGGAGTGTGGCATTATATGGAGCAGAAGCGTGAACATTAGGACGAAGTGAAGAGAAGCGACTAGAAGCATTTTCAATGTGAATAAAGAGAAGAATGGAACGTGTGAAGTGGACAGACAGAATAAGAAATGAAGCTGTGTTGGAAAAAGTGGGTGAAGAAAGAATGATGCTGAAACTGATCAGGAAGAGGAAAAATCTTAATTGAATTGAAAAACCTTTCTTAGTCTGAATACTGTATTTGAAAAAGTGGAATTTTAATATTTATTATCAGTTTATTAACTCAAAGTGAGAGTCCAAGTTTCACAGTCATATAGAACAACCGCTAATATAACTGTTTTATAAATTCTATGTTTCAGCTTTTTCGAGAGCAAACTGGATGACAAAAGCTTTTCAACCGCATAATAGCAGGGATTTCCCATATGTATTCTAAGTTTAATTTCCTCTGAAGTGTTATTTATATTTCTTAAATTTTTAGGTTGGGAAAAACGTAATACGGCGAACGCAAAGCTCCGCCCATGTCCCCTTTCCACTTTTCCCCTACAAGCTCACCACACACCCTAGCGGGAAAGAGTGGAAATAGGGGTTTAGGGTGGGGTGACATCTAGTGTAGGGAAGTGGAACAAAAAGAGTAACGACATCTACTAAGCAAAAGAGGAACTTCGTCCTGTCAGTCTCTCCCTCTCTCTCTCTTCTCTCTCTCCAGCCTCTCCTTCTCTGTTCTTGCTTCATGTCTCTCTCTCTTTTTATTTTCTTACGACTTCGCAGGAGGGGAGATGCAATCCGAGAAAGTTCGTAACTAAACCTAAACGCACGCTTTTTGTTCACGCTTTAGACCTCTCGGCTACCGAGGCGAGTTGGGGGTAGAAGGGAAAATGCATCTATTTATGTTTAAGGGAACTGCCGTAACGTATTGTAAAAGGGGACAATGACCGAATAACGTGGGTAGAAACTGGTGGGCTTGTGAATGTCGCTTGGTAGGGGTTGACTACGGGGGTGGCATAAGTGTTAACGCGCGGAGCTTCATTGTGTCCGTGTCCAACTTCGTGTACAGACGTAACCACGTGTAGTGATGATCCGTACCGAAGACGTGTACTTCTTCCTGAAAATGTCCAGGGAGAATTTGAAGGCGGATACGGTAAGGTACTGTGAGGAGCATGGACTACTTGCTAGTCATTACGAGTGTCCAACCTGTGGGAAAAAAAGACTATTGTGTTACTTCGAGGATGTGCAAAGTTAACAGGTGAGTGTTGTTTAATGAAAACCACATTACATTGTGTTGTGTTGTGTCAGTACATGTTGTGGACAGTTGTCTAATGCGTATTGCATTGTGGTTGTGGACAGTTGTCTAATGCGTATTGTCTAATGCATATTACAATGTGGTAGGCAAACCACATTACATTGTGTTGTGTTGTGTTGTGTCAGTACATGTTGTGGACAGTTATCTAATGCGTATTGTCTAATGCGTATTGCATTGTGATTGTGGACAGTTGTCTAATGCGTATTGTCTAATGCATATTACAATGTGGTAGGCAAACCACATTACATTGTGTTGTGTTGTGTTGTGTTGTGTCAGTACATGTTGTGGACAGTTGTCTAATGCGTATTGTCTAATGCGTATTGCATTGTGATTGTGGACAGTTGTCTAATGCGTATTGTCTAATGCATATTACAATGTGGTAGGCAAACCACATTACATTGTGTTGTGTTGTGTTGTGTCAGTACATGTTGTGGACAGTTGTCTAATGCGTATTGTCTGATGCGTATTGCATTGTGATTGTGGACAGTTGTCTAATGCGTATTGTCTAATGCATATTACAATGTGGTAGGCAAACCACATTACATTGTGTTGTGTTGTGTCAGTACATGTTGTGGACAGTTGTCTAATGCGTATTGTCTAATGCGTATTGCATTGTGATTGTGGACAGTTGTCTAATGCGTATTGTCTAATGCATATTACAATGTGGTAGGCAAACCACATTACATTGTGTTGTGTTGTGTTGTGTCAGTACATGTTGTGGACAGTTGTCTAATGCGTATTGTCTAATGCGTATTGCATTGTGATTGTGGACAGTTGTCTAATGCGTATTGTCTAATGCGTATTGCATTGTGATTGTGGACAGTTGTCTAATGCGTATTGTCTAATGCATATTACAATGTGGTAGGCAAACCACATTACATTGTGTTGTGTTGTGTCAGTACATGTTGTGGACAGTTGTCTAATGCGTATTGCATTGTGGTTGTGGACAGTTGTCTAATGCGTATCACAATGTGGTAGGCAGTGATCCATCGAAGCGGGACAGATAGTAGAGAGAGACAGTAGAGAGAGAGAGCATGCGAGCGAGGTGCCGAGCGGCGCGGGTGGGGATAACTTCCCCTACTGGCGTTCGCCGTAATACGTTTTTGCCTAAATGAAGACCTAAGATTCTAAATGTGCTAAGTGCCAATTTTTCAAATTTAATTTTATTTAATCCAAGGGAGGAACATCCATATGAGAATATCATACTAAATTGTCTTTGTCGTAGCTTAACTGTAAGTGGCTCATCCGTGTGTCAAAAGACGGTGTTGTAGGTATCTGAACATGCATTGCGCAGTGTGTTTTTCATCAATAAATTATAATTCACAAAAATATTTATAATACACAAAATGGAATTATAAATTCATTAATAAAACTATATAATCAACCAACAAATCTAATTACAATTATACTCGCTTCTTATCTATTCTTAACACTAATTGTAGTAGTAAAAATTACAAATATTTCAAAAGGACCACTACGACAAATAAATTAATGAAAGTTGTTTTTGTCACTTAGCACATTTAGAATGTTAGATCCTCAATTGATGATAACATTTTTATTAATATTATTATTGGTTCAGTATATATCATTGTGATTTTACCTGCTTTCGTGATATCTGGTAACAGTTGGCAATATTAAAAATGGCCATATTAGCTTTTTCATTAAATGTTCTTACGTGAACCTCACTACACGAAAAGGAAGAAGACAGAAAAGTCTTATGAAATCACTTTTTGAAAAGTGAGACCTAGACAAATGAACAAGTGTCCTAAGTTCATGAAAGCTACCTACTGCTGGTGATAATGATGATGATTTTGTGGTGATCACCACCATAATGATCACATTAAAATGTTATGTTCTCAATTTATAGATAAATTTTTATCAATATTATTATTGATTCAGTACATATCATTGTGATTTTACCTGCTTTGGTGATATCTGGTAACAGTTGGCAATATTAAAAATGGCCATATTAGCTTTTTCATTAAATAATCTTACGTGAACCTCACTACACGAAAAGGAAGAAGACGGGAAAATCTCATGAAATCACTTTTTGAAAAGTGAGACCTAGACAAATGAACAAGTGTCCTAAGTTCATGAAAGCTACCTACTGCTGCTGATAATGATGATTTTGTGGTGATCATCACCATAATGATCACATTTAGAATGTTATGTTCTCAATTTATAGATACATTTTTATCAATATTATTATTGATTCAGTACATATCATTGTGATTTTACCTGCTTTGGTGATATCTGGTAACAGTTGGCAACATTAAAAATGGCCATATTAGCTTTTTGATTAAATAATCTTACGTGAACCTCACTACACGAAAAGGAAGAAGACAGGAAAGTCTTGTGAAATCACTTTTTGAAAAGTGAGACCTAGACAAATGAACAAGTGTCCTAAGTTCATGAAAGCTACCTACTGCTGCTTATAATGATGATGATAGCCTCATACTAGCCATACCAACACAGAAAACTTCATCGTATTCATCATCATACACAATTTCGCTTTCGCGCTTGTGGAATACCCTACCCAGTGACATCAGAGACTGTCGGAATTTAGTAGCGTTCAAAAGCAAACTTATTAAGCATTTTCTTACTGCGTAGAGTAGGTTTAATTTTTACTTAGTTAATAAAAAAATTTTTCTCTCTTAATTTTTACAGTGAACTGTCTAGCTTTTGTTAGTCTGTTAATCTTTTAGTACTTTGCTTTTTATTGTATTTGTAAATTCAATACTTACTTACAAATGGCCTTTAAGGAACCCGAAGGTTCATTGCCGCCCTCACATAAGCCCGCCATCGGTCCCTATGCTGTGCAAGATTAATCCAGTCTCTATCATCACACCCCACCTCCCTCAAATCCATTTTAATATTATCCTCCCATCTACGTCTCGGCCTCCCTAAAGGTCTTTTTCCCTCCGGTCTCCCAACTAACACTCTATATGCATTTCTGGATTCGCCCATACGTGCTACATGCCCTGCCCATCTCAAACGTCTGGATTTTAAGTTCCTAATTATGTCAGGTGAAGAACACAATGCGTGCAGTTCTGTGTTGTGTAACTTTCTCCATTCTCCTGTAACTTCATCCCTCTTAGCCCCAAATATTTTCCTAAGCACCTTATTCTCAAACACCCTTAACCTATGTTCCTCTCTCAGAGTGAGAGTCCAAGTTTCACAACCATACAAAAGAACCGGTAATATAACTGTTTTATAAATTCTAACTTTCAGATTTTTGGACAGCAGACTGGATGATAAGAGCTTTTCAACCGAATGATAACACGCATTTCCCATATTTATTCTGCGTTTAATTTCCTCCCGAGTGTCATTTATATTTGTTACTGTTGCTCCCAGATATTTGAATTTTTCCACCTGTTCGAAGGATAAATCTCCAATTTTTATATTTCCATTTCGTACAATATTCTGGTCACGAGACATAATCATATACTTATTAATTGTAATTATAATTGTAATTGTATTCTTTATATTGTAGTTGTAATCCCCTGGTAGAGAGGAAGAGAAGGCCTGATGGCCTTATCTCTACCAGGTTAAATAAATAAATAAATAAAATGATTTTGTGGTGATCATCACCATAATGATCACTTTCTATTCTCACCAAATTGCGGTTGCTTTTGATCAGATAAGGTACGAACTTGAATTCGCTAGTCTCTCTATTAATGAATCCTGCCACACAAAAGCAATCAATTAATTCTAGTACAGATCGCGGAATGCAAGCAGTACCGTAAGGAAAGTAGGCTGTGTGTGCTATTGTTTTCCTACTCCTTTCATGCTCGCTCCGAAAGCCAATTACCTGGCCTCTGTTATCCGTTACTTACTTTGTCACTACGTGTTGAATAGAAAGAGGCGCCCGATTAATCAGAATGTGAAATCCTCCCTTTTATCAATTAGAAAGCGCTTCTCGCAGGAGTCATTACTCTTAATTCTATTACCGCCCGGGGTCACGGTTCTAATTGAACAAGGCGTGGAATTCACACAGTCGTGGCCTATTTTAACGTATTTCTAGTGAAAGGTAGAGGGAGGAAAATTTGTAATAGCTTCGATTGTTTCAAATCTCCAAGCCACTACCAGATTAATCATAGGAAATAATAAAAAAGGCTATGTTATATGAATGACAATTTCTTCTTGTAGACGATACGAAATTGATGTTCATCACATTAGCAGGGTTATCCCAGTTTTGTAGTTTATTTTCAAGTATCATTCAACAGATATAACAGAGTTATTCAAAGTCACCTTATTATTTAGGAAATTTTTATTTAAGACTAGCCGTACCCGTGCGCTCCGCTGCACCCGTTAGAAATAAATATAAAGTAATTACATAATTAAAATAGGACATTTGATCCAGGGAACATTCGTGTTTGATATAAGGATAAATCGTTTATTATGTTACTTAATTTAAATTGTATTTTCATAATTAAAATGCGATCATTTTGATCCAGAGACCACTCATTTGGTCATAAAAATTATTTTAGGAAATACAGGAAACGTATGTACAGAATAGCCTATCAAGTTTTCTGTGCATAAGAAGCTATTTTAATCTTACCTGTACTCGATTCACTCAGAAGTTACTGTAATAACAGTATAGCATTATGTCCATCTAGAGAAACTACACTTTCCAATGGTGAATTAATAATTAATTATAGAAATCGGTTAATTTAGCTTCCGATATTACTTCATACAAACACAGAAACATTCTCTGTAGGCTATCTTTCATGGCTTTCGATTGTTGCTGTCCAAGGCCCCTTATAGACGAAGTCATTTGTTTTTTAATTCATTACACGGCCTTAGATGGCAGTTATTTTAATTTTAAAACTCATTTATCTCATTAAATATCAGTCCTATCAAAATTTTTCAAGGAATACAACTTATCGGAAATTATTTTTAAAGAAACATTTGTTATGTAACATTTGTCACAAAAATCAATAATAAGCGAGATATTTCGATTTATTTAATTCAGGCCCCCTTATAACACCCCTTTTAAATAATTTATTTTGAATGCTATATAGCCTAAAATCTAAGTTACAACGAACTTAATTTATATTCCAATTTTCATCGAAATCCGTTCAGCCATTATCGCGTGAAAAGGTAGCAAACATACAGACATAGACAGACAGACAGACAGACAGACAGACAGACAGACATACAAACAAAAATTTCAAAAAAGCGATTTTCGGTTTCAGGGTAATTAATTATATATGTTAGGACCAATTATTTTTGGAAAATCGAAAATTACCAGAAAAATTTCGGCTACAGATTTATTATTAGTATAGATTTTTAGAAAATTTGACTCTTCAATTTCGAGTACAATTGATATTTTTGCATATTTACAAATTATTAGCAAAACTGAAGATTTTTATTTTATATTTTGACAAAATTTGATTCTTCAATTTAGACTGCAGTTGACATTTTTGCATATTTACCAATTTTAGCAAAATTAAAGATTTTTATTACATATTCTTACAAAAATTGGCTCTTCAATTTAAACTACAGTTGACATTTTTGCATTTCTCTGTCTAGTATAATGATAGAAATATGAAAAAATGTCAAGTGTAGTGTAAATTGAAAAGTCAAATTTTGTAAACAGAATTATCATAAAAATCGTCAATTTTGTTAATAATTTGTCCACGTCTGTATTATCCTCCCATCTACGTCTCGGCCTCCCCAAAGGTCTTTTTCCCTCCAGCCTCCCAACTAACACTCTATATGCATTTCTGGATTCGCCCATACGTGCTACATACCCTGCCCATCTCAAACGTCTGGATTTAATATTCCTAATTATTATTGGTATTAGTATTTATTTATTTAACCTGGTAGAGATAAGGCCGTCAGGCCTTCTCTGCCCTTCTACCAGGAGATTCTAACTATAATATGAACAATAAAATTACAATTAGTATTAAATTTACAATTACAATTACAAATAACATTACAATTAGTATTAAATTTACAATTAGAATTACAATAAAATTAAAGTACGAAAAGATTATCTGACTAATTAAAGCTAGATAATTTATCATAGAGAAACAAAGAATATTTTATATTTACTGAATTACAAATTAAATCTAGAATAACAAAATTGTATAGTGATGAAATTACTGAATATCGAAATATTTTGTGATAGATTAAAGAAACTATTTACAAGTAATCAATTACTGACCAAGTGCCTAGTAAGTTTTCGTTTGAATTCAATTTTATTTCGACAGTCCCTGATGCTAGCAGGTAGCGAATTCCAGAGTCTTGGCAGGGCTATTGTGAAAGAGGATGAGTATGAGGAGGTGCCATGGGATGGTATTGTTAGTATTGTTTCATGACGAGAGCGTGTGTTCGGATTATGGTGGGAAGAAAGGTAAGTGAAGCGAGACGACAGGTACGAAGGAATAGAAGAGTTCAAGATTTCGAAGAGAAAGAGAAGTGAATGTAAATTTCTTTTCTTATCTAGTTTAAGCCAACCTATTGCTTCCAGGGGTGGGGTAATATGATCATATTTACGAACATTGCTTACAAAACGTACACACAAATTAAGAGCACGTTGAAGTTTCATTTTGTTGTCGCTGGAGAGGTCAGTCAGTAAAATGTCCGCATAGTCGAAATAGGGAAATACAAGTGTCTGCACAATTATGTAAGGTGAAGAATACAATGCGTGCATGAGATGTTACTTTTCCTAAATTGCTATTGCCTGTCTCTTTTTTTTTTTTTTAGGAACTATCTTTGCGACCTGAGTTTTATTATTATTATTATTAATATTATTATTATTATTATTATTATTATTATTATTATTATTCCTAGGTTAAGGGTGTTTGAGAATAAGGTGCTTAGGAAAATATTTGGGGCTAAGAGGATGAAGTTACAGGAGAATGGAGAAAGTTACACAACGCAGAGCTGCACGCATTGTATTCTTCACCTGACATAATTAGGAACATAAAATCCAGACGTTTGAGATGGGCATGGCATGTAGCACGTATGGGCGAATCCAGAAATGCATATAGAGTGTTAGTTGGGAGGCCGGAGGGAAAAAGACCTTTGGGGAGGCCGAGACGTAGGTGGGAAGATAATATTAAAATGGATCTGAGGGAGGTGGGATATGATGGTAGAGACTGGATAAATGTTGCTCAGGATAGAGACCAATGGCGGGCTTATGTGAGGGCGCCAATGAACCTCCGGGTTCCTTAAAAGCCAGTAAGTAAGTAAGTGGTCGTCATAATAATGCTTTCTGCATATTGATTTCAATTAATTTTCAAGTAGTTTCTGCAGACATGCAGGGAGTAACTCTGCCAACTGACAGCAGGATAATATGTCTCTTTCATAGTCCGTCATTGGTGGCATCTTCTTATCTTCCGTATCTTCAGAATAAAATTATTTTAAAATGAAATAATTCGAGGGCTTAATGTGAACTTAATGTAATTACAATCGATGTTTCATTCACAACAAAATTCTTAACAGGCAATACTATACCATCATGTTTTATAGTTAGGAATTTTATTGTATTATATAAGAGTACAAGACTGTTCGGAACTGAGTTACGATTTTTGTGACCAAATAGAAGAACGAATTATTAACGATTGGTGTAAAGATCTAAAAATATCAATTTTTGTACTTACGTTAGTTTGACACTAAGCCCACGAATAATTTATTATTCTTATGTAAAGCTACAAGAACGGCTAACAATCGCTTAACTTGTACCGATGTTCAATTGTTTCATTGATTTGTCTCAAAAGATGGCTTTGATTGTGACAGTGCCTACTCTATTTCAACTATCTATCAATTTAATTAATTTAGAAGGCAGTGGTTTTGATTGCCAACATTAGAACAAGATCGTCAAATCTCGACTTACCGAAGTCAAAGTCAAAGTCTCAGAAGTATTGTCTATGAATAGGACTTTTAACGGGTCGTATTCATAAACGAGACTTTGGATGAAGACTTCCCAAAGTCGACTTCCGTTAACTTTGTTAAAAGTCCTATTCATAGACGATACTTGTGAGACTTCGACTTTGACTTCGGTAAGTCGAGATTTGACGACCTTGTTCTAATGTTGGCAATCACAATCACTGCCTTCTAAACGAATTAAATTAATAGATAGTTGAAATAGAGTAGGCATTGCCACAATCAAAGCCATCTTTTGAGTCACAAATCAATGAAACAGTTGAACATTGGTACATGTTAAACAATTGTTAACCGTTCTTGAAGCTTTACATAAGAATAGCCTATTATTCGAGGCTTTTTGCGAAACTAACGTAAGTACAAAAATTAACATGTTTAAGTCTTTACACCAATCTATAATAATTTGTTCTTCTACCTGGCCATAAAAAATCGTAACTCAGTTCGAACAGTCTTGTATATAACACAATTCATAACTACAAAACGTGATGGTATAGATTATCTGAAATAGTATTGGCTGTTAAGAATTTTGTTGTGAATAAAACATGTATTGTAGTTACGTTAGTTTGACATTAAGCCCTGAAATTATTTCATTGTGAAATAATTTTGTTGTGAAGATATGGAGGATACGATTCCACCAATGACAGACTATGAAAGAGAATATTATGTTGCTGAGAGTTGGCAGAGTTATTCCCTGCATGTCTGCAGAAACTACTTAAAAATTATTTGAAATCAATATGCAGAAAACATTATTATAACGACCGCAAGGATTATAAATTAATTGCATTTCCAACTTATAACCTATAGAATTAAATAATAAGAATCAATATTAAGCTATTAATCCTTACCTATAGTGTAAAATCGCAATGAAATAAGTTGTATTATTTATTGGTGGAACAGATAAACCTCTTTGATTATTCATCAATGAAAGTTGAAACATGACGAGGATATTTAATACCGTCTATCAAATCTGTACATTGATTTGAATTTATAATCTATAATAATAAGCTAAGGAACATGAGCGGCTTAAATAATCTCCTAGGTATCTTTAATATTTTCGGCAAATTCAACAATTTCCCAAATCAGTCATTTTCCTTTTGTCCACCAACGAAAGTCAAAGTCAAAGTCTAGATTTTCGGCGACTTCGAAGTAAAGTCACGATTGAAGTTTACTTTCCTCAAAACGGAAAACGGTGACTTTGTACTTTCCAAAATAAACTTTGGCCAAAAGTCTCGTCTATGAATACGACCCTTAACAAAGTTAAACTTGAGGGTGGGGGCGTCTCGGTGTTGCGTGAGATTCACTCAGGGTAGCCGAGGTACGGTTGTGGTGTAGGATGATGTCGGGAATAAGACCAAGCCGGCTACTTATATGAAAGGCAGTGTAAACTCCAAAACTATAAGTTTATTGTCGTATTCACTTGGTAAACCCTAGAGTATGTATTTCCGGCTGACTTATAATTCAATCGTTGGTCGCACTTCTGTATCGACTCTATGGCAGCCCTAAATAAGCTCTATCCGATACTATAAATTCAATACTATGCCCAGTACACTATGATCGACGCTCCTAAACGTTGACGAGTAGTCTCGCCGGTGACAACGTTCTATCTATCGAGTCTTCGCCGGAAGGAAGACTATTAAGTTGGGCCGCCGACACCAAAAAAAAAACTCAGTGTTTCGTGCCGTCGACACGAAAAGAAGTCGTAGTCCTGACGACACAAAACGAAGTAGTTATTGCGCCCTGTATGTAGGGCCGCCGACACGATAAGAAGTTGTGTTTGTGCCCTGTATGTAGGGCCGCCGACACGATGAGATGTTGTGCTTGATCTCCGCTCCCCGTCACCCTTATTTATAAAAACCTATCCTACGCTAAAACTAACTATCCTATTGGTTAAAAACTACGTCACTTAACCGGCCTAAAATCTGCTCTCTATTGGTCCAAAGTGACCTCATAAGCTGAACCAAGATCTCTTCTTATTGGGCGCGAAATATGTCATCTCTAAATTTAGACTTTGGATTTCCCATAACATCTAATTAGTTTGTCGATTTTGGAGAACCCCGTTCTTTGGAAAACCCAAGCTTGCAATTACTTTCCCACGGGTCTAGTCCAACTTTGGCTTTTACGCTTCAGCGAGTCTCTATATACAATACCGCACAAGGTGGCTGTAAATCTGTCCGATGCTGACAAGTGACGAAACACCTGTGTGGGGAGCTAATTCTAACGAAGTCGCCAGAACATCCCCGCGAATACATGTAACAAAAATATGGAGATATCATTTCGCTAATAAATCGGTCTCTCCCTCTCCTAATTACTGCTTCAAACTTCTCTACGAAAGTCGACTTTGGGAAGTCTTCATCCAAAGTCTCGTTTATAAATACGGCCCTAAGTAAGTACCTGTAGCATGAAATGTCACTTTTCCTAAACTCCTATTGCCTGGCTGTTTTTTTTTTTAGGAATTATCTTTGCGACCTAATTTTTTATTATTATTATTATTATTATTATTATTATTATTATTACTATTATTATTATTATTATTGCAGTGACGGCACGTGAGCTGGGTCCCTCTGCGGCAGAACGCCTCGCCAGGTACATGCCTGGCCACAGGCTCAGAGGTGTCATAACTGATTTATGTGCCAGCCAGGCTGGCAGCGTTAACGAACTGCGAGGAACATGTTAATGGGTCTGGGTGAAATATTCCCTGCTTATTTGGTATTAATTTACTCTTGCTTTGTCGACATCCCTTTGTCCAGGAATGGCTGTTAGCAGTCAATTAGTGTTGTATCAATATGGAGCAGAAGAATGTTGCGAACCATAAAAGAGACGAAGACCATTGCGGTAGCCGGGTCACGTGACGTCACCCCCCCCCTTGCCTGACTGCCCTACACACACACAAAGTAATTTACTTTATTGAACTGGAACCTTGGAAGAAAAGAGAAGATTGTAATGGTGACCAGTGGCGGCTCTAAAATAAGTCCTGCAGAACTGAAGGAACACTTATTTTGTTCGAAATCACGATCTGTTAATTTGTATTGCATACTGTACGTACAGAGTGACGAATTTTACGCGGTATTGCACATATGTCTTTCCCCGCCCGACGGACAACGATGCATCATTGTTCAGAAAGCTGAATGCAATAATGGTAGGCCTACAGATGAGGAGGCGAGACTTGGCATTTGAGCTGCGCGAGATGGAAAAAAAAATGAGCTATAAGAAACAGATTGTATTTCAGAATGGTTAATATCTGCCGACACGGAATTATGTACAAGATGGGGGTACCTTATTTAAATCCAATTTTAATCCACTTTATTTATTTACTTACTTACTTACAAATGGCTTTTAAGGAACCCGAAGGTTCATTGCCGCCCTCACATAAGCCCGCCATCGGTCCCTATCCTGTGCAAGATTAATCCAGTCTCTATCATCACATCCCACACCCCTCAAATCCATTTTAATATTATCCTCCCATCTACGTTTCGGCCTCCCCAAACGTCTTTTCCCCTCCGGCCTCCCAACTAATATTCTATATGCATTTCTGGATTCGCCCATACGTGCTACATGTCCTGCCCACCTCAAACGTCTGGATTTAATGTTCCTAATTTTGTCAGGTGAAGAATACAATGCGTGCAGTTCTGCGTTGTGTAACTCTCTCCATTCTCCTGTAACTTCATCCCTCTTAGCCCCAAATATTTTCCTAAGCACCTTATTCTCAAACACCCTTAACCTATGTTCCTCTCTCAGAGTGAGAGTCCAAGTTTCACAACCATACAGAAAAACCGGTAATATAACTGTTTTATAAATTTTAACTTTCAGATTTTTGGACAGCAGACTGGATGATAAGAGCTTCTCAACCGAATAATAACTCGCATTTCCCATATTTATTCTGCGTTTAATTTCCTCCCGAGTGTCATTTATATTTGTTACTGTTGCTCCAATATATTTGAATTTTTCCACCTGTTCGAAGGATAAATCTCCAATTTTTATATTTCCATTTCGTACAATATTCTGGTCACGAGACATAATCATATACTTTGTCTTTTCGGGATTTACTTCCAAACCAATCGCTTTACTTGCTTCAAGTAAAATTTCCGTGTTTTCCTTAATCGTTTGTGTATTTTCTCCTAACATATTCACGTCTCCACTTTATTTATTACAGAAGAAAATAATCAAAATATGTCTTCATAAACCTGTTGATTTTCCATCTCAAAAATTGTTATTAGACTTTAATCTTCTTAAAATCAGACAAATTTATTATATTGTATTAATAAAATTCACACATAAAAATGGAAATAATTTTGAATTGTATTTTCATACTCGTAGTTATGAAACAAAAGGCATGAATTCTTTAAGATTGTCTCTTTTTCTTTTTTTTTTTTATTGGGTTATTTTACGACGCTGTATCAACATCTAGGTTATTTAGCGTCTGAATGATATGAAGGTGATAATGCCGGTGAAATGAGTCCGGGGTCCAGCACCGAAAGTTACCCAGCATTTGCTCGTATTGGGTTGAGGGAAAACTCCGGAGAAAACCTCAACCAGGTAACTTGACCCGATCGGGATTGGAACCCGGGCCACCTGGTTTCGCAGCCAGACGCGCTGATCGTTACTCCACAGGTGTGGACAAGATTGTTTTAACCAAAATGCAACACTGCTACAATATTTAATCATAGTAGTAATTTAGGCCCAAGAATATATAACAAATTTATATTTAAATATCCTAATCTTGTCAATTCTAATAGTTCTAGTATTAAATTAAAAAAGTTACGTATGGATTGTATAAAAATTGAAAAATTGTAAATTTAAATTTATATATTCTTATTGCGTAGTAGACATAAGACAAATTGTATTGTGTACTTCTTAATTTTAATTCAGGAATCCGCCCCTGAACACGAGTTCTACTCTTTCAGAGGCGAGCTCAAGTTTTTCTCTTTATATTATATTTTATGTTACAATTATTAGCAAAAATAAATAAATAAGTAGATAGATAGATAGATAGATAGATAGATAGATAGATAGATAGATAGATAGATAGATAGATAGATAGATAGATAGATAGATAGATAGATAGATAGATAGATAGATAGATAGATAGAAAGGTAGGTAGGTAGGTAGGCAGGCAGGCAGGCAGGCAGACTAGATAGACAGACAGACAGACAGACAGACAGACAGACAGACAGACAGACAGACAGACAGACAGACAGACAGACAGACAGACAGACAGACAGACAGACAGACAGACAGACAGACAGACAGACAGACAGACAGACAGACAGACAGACAGACAGACAGACAGACAGACAGACAGACAGACAGACAGACAGACAGACAGACAGACAGACAGACAGACAGACAGACAGACAGACAGACAGACAGACAGACAGACAGACAGACAGACAGACAGACAGACAGACAGACAGACAGATAGATAGATAGATAGATAGATAGATAGATAGATAGATAGATAGATAGATAGATAGATAAATAAATAAATAAATAAATAAATAAATACCCAGACTGATCAGTCTTCTAGGCTTTGACGTTAACAACTTTTGTCATGCTATGCTGCCACCTAGTTGTTACATAACGAGTCACGTCATAACTCCCATTATTATTATTATTATTATTGATTGCATCACCTTTACATTTTATCTTCGTTCTAGAATATGTCATTAGGAAAGTTTTGGATAATAGACAGGATTTGGAATTGAACGGGGTACATCAGCTTCTTGTCTATGCGGATGACATGAATATGTTAGGAGAAAATGCACAAACGATTAGGGAAAACACGGAAATTTTACTTGAAGCAAGTAAGGCGATAGGTTTTGAAGTAAATCTCGAAAAGACAAAGTATATGATTATGTCTTGTGACCAGAATATTGTACGAAATGGAAATGTAAAAAATTGGGGATTTATCCTTCGAAGAGGTGGAAAAATTCAAATATCTTGAAGCAAAAGTAACAAATATAAATGCCACTCAGAAGGAAAGTAAACGCAGAATAAATATGGGAAATACCTGTTATTATTCGGTTGAGAAGCTGTTGTCATCCAGTCTGCTGTCAAAAAATCTGGAAGTTAGAATTTATAAAACAGTTAGCCTATATTACCGGTTGTTCTGTATGGTTGTGAAACTTGGACTCTTTGAGAGAGGAACAGAGGTTTGAGAATAAGGTTTTTAGGAAAATATTTGGGGCTAAGAGGGATGAAGTTACAGGAGAATGGAGAAAGGTACACAAAGTAGAACTGCACGCATTGTATTCTTCACCTGACATAATTAGGAACATTAAATCCAGACGTTTGAGATGGGCAGGGCATATAGCACGTATGGGCGAATCCAGAAATGCATATAGAGTGTTAGTTTGGAGGCCAGAGGGGAAAAGACCTTTGGGGAGACCGAGACGTAGAAGGGAGGATAATATTAAAATGTAGGTATTTGAGGAAGGTGGGATATGATGATAGAGACTGGATTAATCTTGCACAGCTTGTCGGGCTTATGTGAGGGCGGCAATGAATCTGCGGGTTTCTTAAATGCATTTGTAAGTAAGTATGTGTAATATGATTTCATGTATGTAAAAAAATATTTTAAAAATAATTTGTGTTTAGGTTCGTCATTCCTCAAGTTGCAGAACCACCAGGTAATTTCTTCACGTACCGCCACTGATGCTTACTAATATAATCCGAGCAGTCTTTCCTGATCCCTCTGCTGTTTGTGTAAGTGTGGCTGACAGTTAATTTCGAAATTTAATACATCTCGCTATGTTTGTTTATGTTGTCTTCGTTTTTATCAAGTCCCTGAAACAATCTACTTCTTCAACACAAGTTTTTGTGCTACAACATAAATTCTACATTACACTTGGCAAAGCTGTGCTCTTAAATACAGTAAGCCGTACACGAGTGCAGGCAATATTACGACCACCGTGGTGTAGCGACACTGAAGACCATGATTTCACGATTTAAGCATGCCTCAGTAACGAGCTCGTATCCCGCGAAGTACATGGATTTTTCTTCCTTTTAGGCGTAAGTCCAATTCTACGGTATACATTACAGGGGAATGGTGTACACTAGCCCATACCAACTGGAGATGAACAGGGCTGGGCTCGGACTGACAAGCAAACATTCTCATGGGGACACATAAAAAAGGATATTTTTGTGCGAGATCGTGCGTATTTGCTTGCTTTCTGCACAAACCCAATACGCGGTAAGTGTGAAATACCACATTCAGTATTCCCAACCTAACACACATAACAATTTCCCTATTCTTACCGCTTAAGCGTCATATTCATGTTACTACTTTAGGCTTTTAACATATTATTTTTAAAGACGTTCAATATAGTAATAATTATAAATTGGAAACTTACCACTGCAATTTCACCTAAATTGCAATGTTAATTATTGTTTTTAAATATTTGCAAAAATTAAGTAAACTCTACAACACCACAATAGTAGACTAATTATACGTTACGAGAGCGGTATGTTGACGTTTTCATGTTCGAGGAAAAGATTGAAAAAGCGAAACGTAGTTGAGCTTTTTTAATTTCCGAGAACATGAAAACAAACATACCGCTCGTGTATCGTACATTATTTTGTGCGAAGTTCGTTTATTACATACCTGAAAGACGAATTTCTAATTAGTTGCAATGAAATCTCCATGTTGGTTTCTGTTTAATGACGCCAACTTCGGAAAACCAAAATATCTTTCTTCAACATTGTTGCTGTAAAATGTTTTCTGTGTTTACTATACTCCAGCAGGCCGTGATATACGTCTGTCTTTTTTTTCCCCAGTCTATAAATGCGAACTTAAAACAAACGGTAAAGTTATGTAATGATTTATTTTTCATTTTAATATTTTAACAATATTATTTATATGACATATTGCAGTAATAACATCGGCATCTGGAATCTCGTTGATATTTTCACGGCTTCCTTAATGTTACTTGTATCAGGAATGCAATAAGTTTCGTGGAGTAGTAGACTTTACTTAATTTTTGCAAATATTTAAAAACAATAATTAACATTGCAATTTAGGTGAAACTGCAGTGGTAAGTTTCCAATTTATAATTATTACTATGTTAAACGTCTCTAAAAATAATATGTTAAAAGCCTAATGCAGTAAAATGAATGTCGCGCTTAAGCGGTAAGAAGAGGGAAATTGTTATGTGTGTTACGATAGTGAATGTGGTATTTCACACTTACCGCGTATTGGTTCTGTGCGGAAAATAAGCAAATACGCACGATCTCGCACAAAAGTTACTGCATTTGTAATGCAAGTAACATTAAGGAAGCCGTGAAAAAATCAACAAGATTCCAGACTCATCATAGACTGGGGGGAAAAAAAGACAGACGCATATCACGGCCTGCTGCAGTATAGTAAATACAGAACACATTTTATAGGAACAATGTTGAAGATAGATATATTTGTTTTCCAAAGTTGCCGTCATTGAACAGAAACCAAGATGGAGATTTCATTGCACCTAATTAGAAATTCCTCTTTCAGGTATGTAATAAACGATCTTGGCACAAAATAATGTAGGATACACGAGCGGTATGTTTGTTTTCATGTTCTCGGAAATTAAAAAAGCTCAACTACATTTCGCTTTTTCAATCTTTTCCTCGAACATGAAAACGTCAACATACCGCTCTTGTAACGCGTATTACTATTGTCTTCTTCGACCATGTTAATAATGTCAAAAGAAGTGATTATACAAATTTTGGCCACTCGAGCGCAATTACGAAGGTCGTCCAGAAAGTAAGTTTGCCTGGGGACGTTTACAGAAAGAAAACACAATTTAATGAAAATATTTATTGGAACAGATACAGCAATATTGTTACGCTATTTTGAACATATTCGTCATCGGAACTGATACATTTGTCATACCATGGGATCAACAGAGAGGTGCAGACGGCTGTCACACATTGGTTCCGATCCCAGGCGACAGACTTCTACGACACAGGGATACAAAAGTTGATCCCACGATATGACAGATATCTCAGTTCCGGTGGGGAATATGTTGAAAAACAGTTCAACAATTGCTTGAGTGCCAAGCACTTGTTTTGACATCATTAGCATAGTGAAAGAAAAAAATTATCCGCCCTCATGAGTATGTTTGCTTGTGAGTTAATACTAACAATTAAGATATATTATACCCAAATTACCACACGTTTGTAAATTGTAATTTACTAACAAATTATTAATTATGTATTTATTATTAATTATATATTATTTATTATTAATTATGTACTATTTATTATCAATTATATATTTATTATTTATTATTAATTACCGGTATATTTATTATTAATTATATATATATATATTATTTTCCTCGTTGCCAAACTTCCAGAACGGCCCCGAGGTTCACTCAGCCTCCTATAAAATTGAGTACCGGGTCTTTCCCGGGGTAAAAGGCGGTCAGAGAGTGGTGCCGACCACACCACCTCATTCTAGTGCCGAGGTCATGGAAAGCATGGGGCTCTACCTCCATGCCCCCCAAGTGCCATCATGGCGTGTGACGAGAATACCTCTACCTTTACCTTTTTTTAATATATTATTAATTATATATTTATACACTAGCCGTACCCGTGCGCTCCGCTGCACCCGTTAGAAATAAATATAAAGTAATTACATCATTAAAATATGACATTTGATCCAGGGAACATTCGTGTTTGATAGAAGGATACATCGTTTAATATGTTACTTAATTTAAATTGTATTTAAAAAACTAAAATGCGAACATTTTGATCCAGAGACCACTCATTTGGTGCAATGACAATTCCTTTAACATGTTTCTTTTATTATTATTACATGCAACCATAGTTTAATGAAGATCGACATATCTTTTAGTTTTATTATGTATACTTTATTTTACTTGCTATATGTTTCCATTGAATTATGGGCTAATAACTTAATTTTAACCCTTGTTTTCTACGTCTTCAGTAAATGGCGCTTGGCCCACTATGGGTCTTAAACCTTCAAATAACTTAATTAGTGATACGTGATATGTAATTATATTTCTTTCTTTCGAAAATGTAAGAATTCAGGATCTCCTATGTACCATTGCCATGGAATGAATAAATGTGTTTTTTCTTTCTACTCAAAAATTTTATATTTTGCACATAGGAGGTACTGCAGGAACAACAACGTTATAATCTGAGGCGGCGGTAAAAATATATTGTATTGTTATTTTAAAAGTCTTGTATATCCTTAAATGTCAGTCCTAAATTTTGCATAGAATAAAAATGTACAGAATAGCCTATCAAGTTTTCTATGCATAAGAAGCTATTTTAATCGTACCAGTCCTCGATTCACTCAGAAGTTACTGTAATAACATTATAGCATTATGTCCATCTAGAGAAACTACACTTTCCAATGGTGAAATAATAATTAATTATACAAATCGGTTAATTTAGCTTCCGATATTACTTCATACGAACACAGAAACATTCTCTGTAGGCTATCTTTCATAGCTTTCGATTGTTGCTGTCCAAGGTCCCTTATAGACGAAGTCATTTTTAATTCATTACACGGCCTTAGATGGCAGTTATTTTAATTTTAAAACTCATTTATCTCATTAAATATCAGTCCTATCAAAATTTTTCAAGGAATACAACTTATCGGAAATTATTTTTAAAGAAACTTTTGTTACGTAACATTTTTCACAAAAATCAATAATAAGCGAGATATTTCGATTTATTTAATTCAGGTCCCCTTATAACCCCCCTTTTAAATAATGTATTTTTAATGCCATATAGCCTAAAATCTAAGTTACAACGAACTTAATTTATATTCCAATTATCATCGAAATCCATTCAGCCATTATCGCGTGAAAAGTTAACAAACATACATGCAGACAGACAGACATACAAACAAAAATTTCAAAAAGGCGATTTTTCGGTTTCAGGGTGGTTAATTATATATGTTAGGAGCAATTATTTTTGGAAAATCTAAAATTACCAGAAAAATTTCGGCTACAGATTTATTATTAGTATAGATTTACTAAAAACATGTCCTAAACATGTGTAATGTACACATGCATGAATTTGATTATTACGAGGCGCATCCAGAAAGTAAGTTTCCCTATTTAAAAAAAAAAACACACACTTTCAGGAAAACATTTATTGGCAACAGGTACAGCAATGTTTCAGCTATTTTTCAACATAGCCACCATCAGAATTGAGACACTTGTATCGTGGGATCAACTTTTGTATCCCTCTGTCGTAGAACTCTGCCGCCTGTGAATAGAACCAGCGTGTGACAGACATCTTCAGCTCTTCGTCGTTGCCAAAACGCTCACCGGAGGACAGGAATTTTTTGAGGTGCAAGAAAACGTGAAAATCGCTGGGAGCAAGATCAGGACTGTAGGGTGGGTGATCAAACAACTCCCAGCCAAATTCCGTCAAAACAGCTGCTGTGCGCCGAGCCGTATGTGGACGAGCATTGTCATGCAGGAGCACAACACCTGCAGTAAGCATTCCACGCCTCTTGTTTTGAATGGCACGTCGCAATTTTCGCAGTGTTTCACAGTACGGTCAGCGTTCATTGTTTCACCTCTTGGAAGGAAGTCAATGAACAGAATGCCCTTCCTGTCCCAGAACACCGTGCACATCACTTTCCATACCGACAGCGTCTGTTTGAATTTCGTCCTGACAGGAGATCCACTATGCCGCCAATGCATTGACTTCTGCTTGGTTTCCAGGGTGAAGTGCGAAATCCAAGTCTCATCACCCGTGACGATCCTGTCGAGGAACTCGTCGCCGTCATCGTGATACCGTTGCAGAAATGCCAGTGCTGCTCCTAAACGTTGCATTTTGTGTTCGAGTGTCAGGTTTTTCGGCACCCACCTAGCATACACTTTTTTGAACAGCAGGTGCTTAGTGACAATCTCATGCAACAAGGATCGCGATATCTGCGGAAAATGGCTGCTCACCTCCGTAGGCCTAATCGTGAAGCGACGGTTCTCCATGATGCACTGCCGCACCAGCTCAACACGATCATCATTGATGAGGGACGGTCGCCCTCTGCGCTTTTCATCATGGACACTTTTGACGATCTTCGGAAAACTGCCTACACCAGCGACGCACCATCTGCTTACTCATGATGTTCGGCCCATAGACCTGACAGAGCTGCCGATGAATTTCGATTGGCGCAATGCTTTGTGCATTAAAGAACTTTATCACCGACCGAACCTCGTAGGCGGCGGGAGAAGGAATAACAGCTTCCATTTCGGACCACTGCTGCCACGCTACTGGCACCAGGCGGGACCTGTCCGGCTGGCATATGATTGATACATCATAGATCTGTTACGCATGCGCAATTGACACGGCTAATTACGTTTACTTTCAAGGGGAAAAAATCGGGATACTTACTTTCTGGATGCGCCTCGTATATCACAGCTGGTTTCCCAACAATATTGCTTTGAATGTGATGTGTCATTTCATACTCTAGTAAATAAAAATAAATGTTAACAATTGTAATGTTAATTGGTAACTAACCTACTTTTCGTTCCAGATCATGCCACGCACACAAATTGTGGATTGGTGAAAGAAAAATAAATAAATATCCGAATTGTTTTCTGTCCTTTATTTTAATGGGAGACATTTTAAATTCACAAATTAAGTCTTATCAAAAACTTCAGCACTGGCTGAAATTTTTATATTGTTAGGTCTAATTAAAATGTTTAAATGCCTACCTAAACTATTATTGTTATTATTATTATTATTATTATTATTATTATTATTATTATAAACTCTGCATTCTGTTCTAGGATACATACAGTAACCTATGGTTGGCATAATTCGATTTTATAAGGACTTTAAAGTATGTTTTACTTCAATAATACACATTATACCCAAATTTTCCTATTCCTGGGGTATTTAGTATATAAAATACAAAACAAATATATATTATTTACGTAGCGCATATCCGTTTGAGCAAGCTCATGTTCGGGGGCGGTTCCTATAAATAACTATATTGTACTAAATGACATAACAATGATTCAATAAAATTAAAAATCCTACACAATTATTACAAAACAGACATAGATTAATAATATGGAGACAAAAAT
Organism: Periplaneta americana; assembly: GCA_025594305.2. Classification (NCBI taxonomy): domain Eukaryota; kingdom Metazoa; phylum Arthropoda; class Insecta; order Blattodea; family Blattidae; genus Periplaneta; species Periplaneta americana. Next base: position 153,191,041 of record JAJSOF020000013.1, read on the forward strand.
AGAAAATCAAATCAAGAACAGAATATAAATGAATAAATAGAATATTGAAATTAAAAAAAGAGAAAAGAAAAAGGGACTAAATAATTTGCTAATTTTGTTCTTAGATTTATTAAACTCAAAATAATCTAGGCCAGAATTTATGATGAAAATAGAGTTGCATAACCTTGGCCCGTAACTCTGGCTATGATTTATTCCAGTGTTTATGTAACATTTAGGTTCGGCTAAGGGACATATCAAATTTCTTCTGGTAGGCTAAGATAGAGTGAAGTGAGTGTAGTTAAGCTTAGGATTATTATTATAAGAAGAGCCCAACGTACTTGAAAATGCAATAGAATCATTCGTGAAAGTTGTAGTACTAACATGGCCTATAAAAAACTGACTGGAAAATTTTATCAACAGTAATCTCACTAGACGTTTTGATTTTATCGATAAATCTGCGAGTGGAACACGAGAGATTTATCTAGAGAAAATTAAAACTCGAGTGGGATTTAATTGACTATTACATGATTAGAAGAAAGTATATAAAGATTAGAAGTAACGAAGTACTCCAATACAATAAAATATTGACTTACGAAAATACAACTGTCTTCAAATGTATTATTGTACCACCTCAACATTACAAATATTACGCTAGATGCATGCTAGATGGCAGTAGTGAGCAATGCCTTCTCGTCGAGAAGTTCTCGATCTATACATGATGGTAATGTTACTAGTCAAGAAGGCTTTGTTGATTCAGTTTCATTTTTATTAAGACAGTTGCATTCCATTTCAATTATCCGAATCCCAGTAATCAACGTCACTTGATAGATGATTTTCAATAAATCTTAATATTAAACAATCTCTGATACGTGACTATCCATAATATCATATAGCAGAAGCTATAACATAACCTAACTAATATACACAAGTGTTAGAAAAGTTTTAAGTAACGACGATGGCATAAAAAATAAACATGAATAATTTTAAAAGGAATAATTATTGAATATACAATTTTCAAATTTGAATGTGGTTGGTGGTTCAATTGATGTTATATTGGAGGTATGCGTAATAGAAGTGGAACTCGTTGATCTAGGCCTACATGGTGTGTTCAACTTATTCAGGATTTCCGAATGGTGCTCTTCATTTATTTGTAAATCGGATTTCAGAAGATGCATAGGTATGATCAGTGATTTTTATTAATTCTTGTTCTTGAATGCCAATGCGAGTCATATTTGAAACTGCTGTGCATCGACTGGAGTGGTTTGTAATTTTATATATATATATATATATATATATATATATATATATATATATGACCCAGACCAGCGCAGTTTCAAATGTTGGCAAACAAAGAAACAAATGCTAGGGACGCGATAAAATTAAACAAATGCTAGAGACGCGATGAAATTAAACAAATGCTAGGGACGCGATAAAATTGTGTGATAAGCAGCCATGATTGGTTGAAATACGTCTTTCGTACCGTTTTATTGGTCAAAAGTAGTATGACGTAGTAAGAGTGTAATAGTCAACAGTAATCTCACTAGAGGTTTTGATTTATCTAGAGAAAATCAAAACTTGAGTGGGATTTAATTGGCTATTACACGATTAGGAGAAAGTATATAAAAAATATAAGAAATAAAGTACTCTAATACAATAAAATATTGAGTTACTGAAATTCTATTTCACTAATATTATCTTCACCAAAACATTTGAACAGAGCCGCCATTTTCGGTTGACTGTCTATGCTGTAAACAAATAACGATCGCAAACCATGTTTTATAGACTAGTACCGTAAAGAATTTGCAGTTTGAAATGTTGGCAAACAAAGAAACAAATTGCAGGAAGGTGATAAAAACAAGAGAAAATATATAAAGATTACAAGAAATAAAGTACTCTAATACAGTAAAATAGATATTGACTTGCTAAAATTCTATTTCACTAATGTTACAGTCACCAATATGTTTGAACGGAGCCGCCATTTTCTATCGACTACCTATGCAGGGAAACAAATGATGATCGCAAGGCATGTTTTATAGTACCGTAAAGAATTTACAGTTTGAAATGTTGGCAAACAAAGAAACAAATGCTAGGGTAGTGATAAAAACAAACAAATGCTAGGGAAGCGATAAAATTAAACAAATGCTAGGGAAGCGATAAAATTAAACAAATGCTAGGGAAGGGATAAAATTGTGCGATAACCAGCCATGATTGGTTGAAAGACATCCTTCCCGTACCGTTTTATTGGTCAAAAGTAGTATGAAGTAGTAAAAGTGTAATAGACCTAGTCATTTTTTTTATTATTGGGTTATTTTACAACGCTATATCAGCATCTAGGTTATTTAGCGTCTGAATGATGTGAAGGTGATAATGCCGGTGAAATGAATCCGGGGTCCAGCACCGAAAGTTACCCAGCATTTGCTCGTATTGGGTTGAGGAAAAACCCCGGAAAAAACCTCAACCAGGTAACTCGCTCCGACCGGGATTCGAACCCGGGCCACCTGGTAACAGGCTGTGGGTCTCTAAACTTAAAAGAGACTATTTTTATACTCAATTAAAAAAAGACTGATTTTATACCCAAATTACCTCAACCTACCCCACTGATGGCAGTGAGAATCCTTTAAGTGGGACACACTGTAGAAGACTGTACTCGTCTGTTGACACCTGACCCTCACAATCAGCATGTTACAAGTGCTCGCTGTCGGCTAGGCTATTAAGAAAGAAGCTTTGCACGTCCATTAGCTGCGGCACAAAGGTCTGCCTGGCCTGGCCTGGCCTGGGCTATTCAATTTGTTAATATCTCTACATATATCGTTGCCAGGATTCAACAATTTTAGGAGCTTACCCAGCGGGAAGGAAACTAATTTTTCCTCCCCTTCACTTGTCCGTACTTGTAATAATGGAGGGAACAACTTTAGAGTCTGGTTCACAATGTACTCATGTCTTGTCAAGGAAATCCCCCGCGGCAATACAAGCAGGCACTTGGTTCACTTTTATCTTCATCCCCTCTACGGATCTTGTGTAATTAAAATTAATAAATTGGACTCTTGCTCCTAAAGTTTTATTAGTGGTTCGGGTTTTCGAGTCGCTGCTAGAATAATTTCTCGATCCACCTACATCAGTTAGCGTTTTTTTGAGCAGAAGGATACATTTTCGATACCAGACATTTTCTTTGAGTGTTGCGGTGTAGAAAAGGGCTGGCATTCAAGTTTTCTCAAATCATATACAGAGTGTTAATTAAGTATGGAATATTGTCAGTATCTTTTTATATACGTTTCTATTTCACGAAAAAATATTACGTGCGAAAGTTATTGCAAATAACTCACTTAATACGCATATTACGGCAATATTCTTACAAATATATTGATTCAGGTATATTTATTTATTTATTTATTTATTTATTTATTCTAGTGTAGTTAAGGCCATCAGGTCTTCTCTTCCACAACACCAGTAACTTATAGGCCTATAGGTGTGATACAATACTTCTTTTTTAAATGGCAACCTATATTCACTTTGCCTATTTCAAATCTCCATTCAATTTTAACAGTTGCATAAGAATTTTCTCATGTCTGTGACTGTTGCCTTGTAAATTTTCTTTAAAAGAGACCCTATTAGCTTCTAATTATTTTGAAGTTCTATTAAATTTTACACAAAAAAAGGAATTTTTTCAGAAAACATTCAATAATAATAATAATAATAATAATAATAATAATAATAATAATAATGGCCTAGTCTTTATTAAACACGAATGTGCACAATTTTGTCATTTTTTCTTGTTCTGAAGGCCTGGCTAGGGACCTCACAGAGTGAGGGTGATTGTGGAATATTGGTGAAATGATTATAATGGTGAGGGGAAATGGGAGAACCCCGAGAAAAACCCTCGCGCCCACTTTGTCCACCATAAATTCCTTAATTCCTTCGTGACACAGATGAGGATCGAACCCAGGTCACCACGATGAAAGACATGGACTTAAACTACTTGGTCACAAGCGAGCTTTCAGAGAACCTTTTTATTTTAGAGAAATATAAAATTATAATACACTAGATTTTCGAAATAAAAGTAATTCACGCCAAACAATATCCCCGAAAACAGTCAATTTTTATTCTCACAATTTCAAGAGAGACCGGTTTCTTATCATTCCTAATTCTTAATTTCAATGGTATGAATGGAATTAAAAAATAAGTGTTATTTGCAACAACTTTTGTACGCAATATTTTTCCGTGAAACTAATAGGAGTAATAGTTCATACTTAATTAACACTCTGTACACAGACCTATATAATTATAACGGTGAAGCGTAAGTAATGTAAATTTCAGGGGGTTATTCTTTGAGACATTTCAAACAAAAAAGTTCTGATACAATTTTGCTCGTTTTTGCTTCCTTTTCGAGATAAAAAATATTTTATATGGAACATTTCATAGCTTGTTTTGAGAAAGCTACCGAATTCTTAATATGCTCAATCGATTTAAGAGAGCAGTGTACTATGATTTTGATGATCATAAATGATTAGATTGCATTGCAATACTATATTAGTACAGGGACATCATTTTATTTTTACTTCAATTTTTATTGTACCCGAGTTTTTTAATGTACTTCACTCCCACCCCTTCAACCGTCTTCCACACAGATCCAAGACCGCATATACAGTCATAGTAGCTACAGTACGTTCCAAAAATATGTTCGCATTTTCCAGTGACGAAAGAGCTTTCAATATTGAATCATTTTCGCACAGGTACTGTCATCCATTTGCCTACGTCGTATCCCGGTTTCCCCAACCAGCTTTTATTCACCAGCTAGTGGCTGGGCTGTCTTAGCTCTTTTCTGAGAACATTAATTTCTGTTAGGAATTGGACGTCTACGTAATATTATACAACCGTTTAAAATAACTTAAATAAAAGGGTCCCGTTAAGTAATTAACTGTCACATAATTTCCCTCCTTTCTACAACCCTACGACATAACCACTTGGACGGACAGTAGATAGTATGTCTGAGTAATTTTATCTTTTCGGGCAGAAGTGAAGATTGAATTTACAGTACGTAAGATACTCTTTTATAGAGTAGGTACAGAATTATTTCAACATGAGCTACTAGTACGAAGAACTGGTAATTGGAATTAAATACAATATGCTATAGTGCGATAATATGCACATTAGAACTGAAGCCTGTATCGAAATGTGTTTAATATCCATATTATGATTATTTTTCAATTTAACTCATTTATGCCCATAACTTTTTCTTGTTGAATATTTTCATAATTTTCCATTGCCACATGAAACTGAAACGGAAGTTAATTATTGTGCTGCAGGCTCCTTTGATTCTTCTAGTATACACAGCAATGAAATAAAAGTTAATTTTGTAATTCATTCCTTTGCATTTTTGCACAAAAATAGTTAATGAAGACTGTTGCGAAAACGCAACACTAGGCAGATATGGGTTAACTTCATTCTCTATATTGTACGCTAATGTGCTGTAGACAGTATAATATACACTGCATAATGAATACGTCCACATGGACAGCTCAGTTCGTGAGTAAAAACACTCATTGTTAATATTGTACTGTATTTTGATTAAACAAAAACTTAATGAAAATGATTAAACTCAAAAGCGCAATATTTCCTTGTTTACATAAATTTATGAACTACTTTTCTTCCCTCTTATACTTAGTAAAGTGATTTGTTTGTATATTACGTCAGTATCATCGAACTCCAGTCGTGGAAGGGGATAGCAAACGGCGTTGATCCAGAGGTATAGGCAAGTTAATATTAAAAATGCTAGTAAAAATAAAATGATGTCCCTGTATTTTATAAAATGAGAAATTAGGAGAGAAATATAATTCGTAAGGGTTCTGGCACCGAAGTTCGAACCCAGTAACTCGTGCGCGATCCCACGCTGTCCGGGTTGTGCTGGCTCATTGGGCCCCTGTTAACCCCCCGCAGAGCGCGCGGCCTTGCCGTATAATTGCCGCCCTCGACCTGTTGGTCCGCTTCCCCTTATAAAAACAATCTAGGAGTACGTCATTTATTAAAACCAGGGAAGAGCCACCCCATCCATTACTATGCCTTCTTGCAGGGCACTGCTAATGACGCGGCTTGCCACGGGTCTCAACATAATCACAGAAATATTTTCAGCATCTCCAATACCGCATGAAATCAATGTACTGAGTTGTGGCCAGGCTAGTTTTGGACAGATTTTGTTCACATTGAAAGCATGAGATTCAATTTATCTGGCAAGTATCTACATTAAGTTTATTTTTGGTTAGTGTTTCTGGTGCTACTGACATTGACAGTAGTGACGTTGGTAAAGGTGCCAACAATATTGACATAGGACGAGAAGCTGAGATGTTGGTGGTTGTGGCACAGATTAGTAGTGGTGAAAATGGTGATTTCGATAGAGTAATGACAGCGTTCGCTATAGTTATTATTATTATTATTATTATTATTATTATTATTATTATTATTATTATTATTATCTCCATGCCATCACAAATACAAAAATACTTTATTATTATTATTATTACTATTATTATTATTATTATTATCTCCATGCCATCACAAATACAAAAATACTTTATTATTATTATTATTATTATTATTATTATTATTATTATTATTATTATTATTATTATTATTATTATCTCCATGCCATCACAAATACAAAAATACTTTATTATTATTATTATTATTATTATTATTATTATTATTATTATTATTATTATTATCTCCATGCCATCACAAATACAAAAATACTTTATTCTTCTTATTATTATTATTATTATTACTATTATCTCCATGCCATCACAAATACAAAAATACTTTATTATTATTATTATTATTATTATTATTATTATTATTATTATTATTATTATTATTATTATCATCTCATGCCATCACAAATACAAAAATACTTTATTATTATCATTATTATTTTATTATTATTATTATTATTATTATTATTATTATTATCTCCATGCCATCACAAATACAAAAATAATTTATTATTATTATTATTATTATTATTATTATTATTATTATTATATCATTTATGATGGAAAAGATCTGGTGATAACGATAGTGACGCTAGTGTTGGCAACGACATGATGGTGTTACGGTGCTGACGATTGTGTCAGCGAAGGTGAAAATGATGTTGAGCAATGTGTTTCCTGAAGGTGATTCTTATGGTGCCTGTGACGTTTCTTATGATTGTGTTGTTTATAGTAGCAGTTTGTGATGATAATGATTGTAATAATAATCGTGGTGGTGAAAGCAAGGGTGGTTTTGATGGTAACTATGGTTGTGATTTTGATGGTGACGATGATTCTGGTTTTGATGGTGACGATGGTTGTGGTTTTGATGGTGACGATGGTTGTGATTTTGATGGTGACGATGATTCTGGTTTTGATGGTGACGATGGTTGTGGTTTTGATGGTGACGATGGTTGTGATTTTGATGGTGACGATGATTCTGGTTTTGATGGTGACGATGGTTGTGGTTTTGATGGTGACGATGATTCTGGTTTTGATGGTGACGATGGTTGTGGTTTTGATGGTGAAGATGATTCTGGTTTTGATGGTGACGATGGTTGTGATTTTGATGGTGACTATGATTGTGGTTTTGATGGTGACTATGATTGTGGTTTTGATGGTGACTGTGATTATGATTTTGATGGTGACGACAATTGTGGTTTTGATGGTGACTGTGATTGTGATTTTGATGGTGACGACTGTTGTAGTTTTTATTGTGGTATGGTTGTGGTTTCTATGATGACGATAGTTGTGATTTTGATGGTGACGATAGTCGTGGTTTTGATGGTGACGATGGTCGTGGTTCTAATGGTGAAGATGATCGTGGTTTTGATGGTGACGATGGTCGTGGTTCTAATGGTGAAGATGATCGTAGTTTTGATGGTGACGATGGTCGTGGTTCTAATGGTGAAGATGATCGTAGTTTTGACGGTGACGATGGTCGTGGTTCTATTGGTGAAGATGATCGTGGTTTTGATGGTGACGATGGTCGTGGTTCTAATGGTGAAGATGATCGTAGTTTTGATGGTGACGATGGTCGTGGTTCTAATGGTGAAGATGATCGTAGTTTTGATGGTGACGATGGTCGTGGTTCTATTGGTGAAGATGATCGTAGTTTTGATGGTGACGATGGTCGTGGTTCTAATGGTGAAGATGATCGTAGTTTTGATGGTGACGATGGTCGTGGTTCTAATGGTGAAGATGATCGTAGTTTTGATGGTGACGATGGTCGTGGTTCTAATGGTGAAGATGATCGTAGTTTTGATGGTGACGATGGTCGTGGTTCTATTGGTGAAGATGATCGTGGTTTTGATGGTGACGATGGTCGTGGTTTTGATGGTGACTATGATTGTGGTTTTGATGGTGACTGATTGTGGCTTTGATGGTGACTGTGATTGTGATTTTGATGGTGACGACTGTTGTAGTTTTTATTGTGGTATGGTTGTGGTTTCTATGATGACGATAGTTGTGATTTTGATGGTGACGATGATTCTGGTTTTGATGGTGACTATGGTTGTGATTTTGATGGCGACGATGATTCTGGTTTTGATGGTGACGATGGTTGTGGTTTTGATGGTGACGATAGTCATGGTTTTGATGGTGACCATGGTTGTGATTTCGATGGTAACGATGGTTGTGGTTTTGATGGTGACTATTGTTGTGATTTTGATGGTGACGATGATTCTGGTTTTGATGGTGACTATGGTTGTGATTTTGATGGTGATGATGATTCTGGTTTTGGTGGTGACGATGGTTGTGGTTTTGATGGTGGCAATGGCTTTGGAGATGTTAGTTACAGTAATGATGATGATAATGGTGGTTGTGAAATTATTATTGTGGGGAGACAATAACGGTGAAAGTGATGATTGTGGTGGCAGCGTTTTCCGAATTATGTTAACTAATAATTCTTCCATAGCGACTTATTCAGTGATCCGTATCAAGTTAACACTCGTTCCGTCTTTGAAGCCTGTAATCCATAGGTACGAAGATAAGGCGTTCGTCATCCTTCAAATTATTTGCCCATCCATCCATTAATTCATTATTGCATTCTTTCAGCAAAATATCCATTAATCCAGCACGCACAATGATTCATCATTCAAAATATCCACCCGACAATGCTTCATTCCCACAGCACTACATATCTCTCAGTCTAGAATTACAACACAGAATGTAATGTATGCCACCACGAGGAAGCGCATGAAAAACAAAACACTACGGACTCCTCCATCCTTGGATATGCATGCGGCCATCAATAACGCTATTCACTTACTACACCGAGTTTCTCACCCCGCCTGCGCGCGCAGGTCCTTGTAGCATTAATGCGAGACGGAGTTATGGGGGCAGAGCGGCCACTTATCAAAAATATTCCTATAGGCCCTACTGGAACTAACACAATTACGCCGCCCCGGGCGCCAGCGGCCGATCCACGCCCTGCCTTTAATTGCTTGTTAAGATTCTAATTAAAATTTATGTTGGTAATTGCATGTTTTACTAATGAAGTTAACAATTTAGTATTATCTATAGACCGGGGAAATTCGCGCTTCTACCGGACTATTCCCTCCTCCCCCTTCCTCATTCCACTAAATCCCCGCTCGGACATGTTATTGCCAGCGTGCCGACTTCCACAGCAACGGGATCCAGTCACATCGGATCTGTAATTTATTCTTTGGCTAAGCCTGGAACACACTTTTTGGAGTCGAGGAGTCGAGGAATAGTGCAGTAATGCAGAAAAACCCTGAGAAAACCTGTTAATAACTGATTTATTCACCACTAGTCGATAATCATCCCGAAATTAAACACTGGAGTTTATATTGATAGCTTACAGGCCCCCAATATAGCAACCACGTATAGAGTGATTCTTATACAGGGACATCATTTTATTTTTACTAACATTTCTAATATTAACCTGGCTATACCTTCCACGGCTGGAGTTCGATGATACTGGCGTAATATATAAACAAACCACTTTACTAGGTATAGGAGGGAAGAAAAGTAGTTCATCCATTTATGTATGTATGTATGTATGTATGTATGTATGTATGTATGTATGTATGTATGTATGTATGTATGTATGTATGTATGTATGTATGTATGTATGTATGTATGTATGTATGTATGTATTTATTTATTTACACTGCAAGTGGGCAAGCACCCGGTGGCAGTGGTATACACAATATAAACAATACACAAAAAAATGATAAGCAATACACAATAAATTTACAATACACAATACAATTTTATACACAATACAATAAGAATACAGAATATAATTTAACACAACAATAATAAAACATAAATAAAATACCTAATTTTACATTACAACCTACATAATTATGTATAGGCCCTACAAAAGTTTCAATAGTATTTCACTTTATTCTCATCTCACTCACTGTAGTGGCACTATGACGCATTTCACTGACACTTTAGCACACGTAAACTAGGAAATATCACGCTTTTGAGTCTGATAATTTTCATTAGGTTTTTGTTTAATCAAAATACTGTATTAACAATGAGTGTTTTTACTCACGAATGGAGCTGTCCATGCGGACGTATTCATTATGCAGTGTATATTATACTATCTACAGCACATTAGCGTACAATATAGAGAATGAAGTTAGGGGTAATATCGGACATCGGGTAATATCGGACAGTGCGTTTCTTTCATCTACCACCATATGGTGGTACCTGAATGACATGGTTACGTTTCTCTATGCGACATCACAGAAACGTAACCATGTCAATCAGGTACTATCATCGTGTGGTAGATGAAAGAAACTCACTGTCCGATATTACCCGATGTCCGATACTACCCGATTCTCTCCTAAATTGAAAAATAATCATAATATGGATATTTAAACATATTTTTCAAAATGGCGGCCGTTCATTTCTATACAGGCTTCAGTTCTAATGTGTGTAATTCCAATTACCAGTTTCGTCTTTCGTACTAGTAACGCATGTTGAAATAATTCTGTACCTACTCTGTAAAAGAGTACCTTACGTACTGTAAATTCAATCTTCACTTCTGCTCGATCCGAAAAGATAAAATTACTCAGACATGCTATCTACTGTGCGTCCAAGTGGTTATGTCGCAGGATCATAGAAAGGGGGGGGGGAATCACGTGACAGTTAATCACTTAACGAGCCCCTTATATTTAAGTTATTTTAAACAGTTGTATTACGTAGACGTCCAATTCCTAACAGAAATTAATGTTCTCAGAAAAGAGCTAAGACAGCCCAGCCACTAGCCTTTACAGAGAGGCGAATAGAAGCAGGTGGGGAAAACCGGAATGCGACGTAGTCAAATAGACAACAGTACCTGTGCGAAAATGATGCAATATTGAAAGCTCACTGGAAAACGCGAACATATTTTTGGAACGTACTGTTTACTATGACCGTAAGGCTACTATGACTGTATATGCGGTCTTGGATCTGTGTGGAGGACGGTTGAACTTCATTAGTAGAAGGGGTGGGAGTGAAGTACATTAAAAAACTCAGGTACAATAAAAATTGAAGTAAAAATAAAATGATGTCCCTGTACTTATCACATTCTGAATGAGAGCTTCCAGCATTTGTTTCTACACACTGTGACCCAAAAGTCATGGTGGGGTTTCAGAGGATTAGTCTATATATGAATAGAGGTAAAAATATACGCCTAATATAGGCTGACCAGATTTTTTACGTTGCAGCAGGGGACATCGGCAATTTCAAGAAAAACCACAAACGCTTATCTAATAACTCTCCATTCAAATGTTGCAGAAAATACATGTACTGTAATTGTTGATACAATGACAGAACTTTGCATACTAAATTTGTAGAGTATCATAACTTTTTGAATTAAATGCATAAACACAGAAAACTCCTATACATAATTACAGAACTAAGAATTCAATTTCAGTATTGACGCATGCATGGAAGTCTTTCACATAATATTATACATACTGAACTCTAACACATACATTTTACAAGTTAATTCCCGATTTACCACGAAAATCGTCTGTAGCTGCATTTAGATTGGCAACAGGCCATGATTGTTTGGCCAAACACCTGCACAGAACTGGAATATATCAGTCCCCTAACTGCCCATTGTGCAACTCAAACCAATAAATGGATTCGGAATACCTCAAAATCTGAGCTTCAGTGCTGACCATGATAATATCTTTGGAGTGCAAGAGGTCAAATGACTTTATTGTCAAACGCCTGGCATTAGAAACCAATCAACCAACATTTTACAAGTACTTGTCTAAAGAATGTATCTTTTTAAGGATCATATAGCTTCACACTAAGTTCTTCACATGAGAAATGAAAGTTTGTTTTCACTTGTAACACAGCTTTAACTGTTTAAACTTTCATTTTTGACTTTTCATCAGTCCAGATTGAGTTCATTTTGGAGAAAGCCTTTCAACTGATGAATTACTGACTGAAAGACACATGATTAATGACACTATTTTGAGAAGATTTTCAAATGGAATGGAATTTTTTTTGAAATGTTGAAAAGCATCATACCACTTTTCATCTGTGGGTTTGTCACAAAATTCCTCATTTTTAAACTACTTAGAAATGGACGCTGCGGCAGTTCTATAGCTTCCGCTCAACGAGAATGAAGACGAAGATGCTGTTCTTCTCAAAGAGTGCAGAATATCTCATACTGTGCTCGCTGGTTCTTCTGTCTCATACTGGGAACCGTTCAGAAATGTGCATGACTCGTAGCAGTTTCATCATGATACTTAAATATTTACGTGTAAAATGTTATTGAAACAAAATCAGAACTTCTGGGGACAAAATTAATTTCCGGGGACAAAAACGGGGACTTTGCTCTCTGAAGACAGCAACTCAAAACCGGGGACGTCTGGTCAGCCTAGCCTAATAGGCCTATTGATGCCATATTAAAATACAACTCTCGAAGTTTTTCGACTGTTAATTAGAGGTAATGAAGGAAACAAAACACGGTAACAAACCAACAATATATTGCAATAATTTGTATTGTTATAATTAATTACACAAGATTGCTATCCAAAGAAAAGTGCAATGTCAATTCGTTTTACACGAGTTTGTAGTTTCCATTTTGGAACTAATTTATTTGTTTCGGTTGTATAAGAATAACTGTGTATACTAGTACTGATGAAGATTCTGTTAATCTGGCACAAGACGACTGACTCTAAGGTTTGACTGCAATTAGGCCTGATAATGCACATAAAATTAATTTAACAGCCATTTCCCTATCCAAGTGCCACCGGCGTAGCTCAGGCAGTAGCCGTTTGCCTGCTGATCCGGGGTTGCAGTCAGGCGGGGATTCGATTCCTGCTTGGGCTGATTACCTGGTTGGGTTTCCCCCACCCCGAGGTTTTTTCCAGCCGTAAGCGAATGCCAGGTAATCTATGGCGAATCCTCGGCCTCATCTCGCCGCCATTTCACATCGATGCTAAATAACCCAATAGTTGATACCGTGTCGTTAAATAACCAAACAAAAAAATTTCTCCTTGCTAGTTTTAGTACTATCACTATTTTTTTATCGTAATTTGTAAATTAATAATGCATATAAAATGAACTTAATAGCTCTTTAAATGAATACAATATAATATTTTATTACTCAGTCAATGACAAATCAATGTAAAATAATGACTTATTTTATAGTCATTAAGTTTATATACATGAATTACAAAATTGCGAACGTTTTCGCCTATTCAGGCATCCTCAGGCAGAGTTATACAATATCTCAATGTCACATACGTAGCTATTGGTGGTGAGTACTATTTGAATTAATGATGTACAAGCCATCTCCATTATTAAAATGTAAATTACAGGTAGTAGACTTAAATAACGTTAAAAATGTTAAAACCATTGAGTAATTAAACTTCATAATATGTGGAACTCTTGTTCAGTCCAATGAGTGGTGAATATATCTGAAATGTATAAAAAATATAATAGAAATGGGAATATCAAATGTAAATTGTAATCGGATTGGATATTTTAAAAGTACTCACGTCGTTTAAAATGTGACAACTGCGTAGTTAGCAACTGTATGGATTACTATAAACATCCTGTCTTTGATGTAAATTATCTGTAATGAAATAATAATTAATATCAATTTTAGTAGAATTTGAAAAATTAATTGGAGGGCTAAATTATGTAACTGTAACTGGTATGACGTGGGGGAAGTGTATATTCATGTAAACAACTACGCGGAAGGATATTGCGTGGTGACGGGGTTAGAGGTTGTACAGGGGATTTCGGATTTGGGTTAAATTTTCATTAAGAATGCTGTTCTCTATTTGAATCTGTTTAGCAATGTAATATTCTTCTGCAGAATTTATCAATTTAGTTTCTATTCCTGATTTTAATATTTTTAAGGTTTTATTTGCTGGGCCTAATTCATGTCAAGTATCTGTTAGATGAGATGCATATGTAGATTTCTTACGATTATGTTTGAAGTCAGAAATGTGCTCATTGTATCTAATTTTGAAATTTCTTTTGGTTTGTCCTATATATTTTTCTTTACATGTAAAACATTCCAATCTGTAAATACCATTATTGTGGAGTTTGTTAACTTCTTGAAGTCTATTGTTTAAATTGTTATTGAGTTTATTAGTTGGTTTGTGCGCTATGGAAATATTTTCTTTTTTAAAAAAGTTAGCTAATTTGCTAGATATATATATTTATTATATGTTAAACTGAAGTATTTTTTGTTGGTCTTGTTTTGTTTTGTTTTGCTTTGTTAATGTAGATATATTACTTAGTTCTTTTTTCCTTTTATTCTTGTTTATTAGTTTTTAATCAAATTAGTACTATAGCCATTTTCGTTGGCTATTTATATTATTTTGTTATATTCTTTCTTGTAATTGTTTTTACTTAGTGGAAATTGTATTAATCTATTAATCATGTAATTGAAGTTACTTAATTTATGTGCAGTAGGATGTTCTGAATTTATGGGGATGCTATGGTTAGTAATTCCAGGTTTTCTGTGAATATTAAATTCTAATTTATTTTTATGTTTTTTATCATAATGTCTAAAAAATGAATCATATTATTAACTTCAATTTCTTGTGTGAATTTTAAGTTATTATGCAAATTATTGAAAGATTCTAATATTTTTTTATTGATTTGTTGGCTTTCATAAATTATTAAAGTATCATCTACGTATCTATTGTAAAATGTAATATTGTGTGTTTTTAGAATATTATTGACTTCTTTATCTTCAATATCTTGAATAAATGTTTCAGCAAGTAAACCGGATAATGGGTTGCCCATAGCTAATCCTTTTGTTTGTGTATATATTTTATTATTGAACTGGAAATAATTCTGTTTGGTTACAATGTGTAGTAGTTTAATTATTTTCTCTATTGTGGATTTTTGTATATTGTTTTTAAGTAGTTTTTTCTCTATTATGCCAAGAGTTTCTTTTATGGGAATATTAGTATATAAATTTTCAATATCTAATGATAACATTTTAGTATTTTTGTAATCTTGAAATTTTGAAGTTTGTTAATCAATTGATTTGAATTTTTTTGTTGTGTATAAATGTTGTAGTTTCAAAGCAGATTTTAGAAAACGTTGGAGAAATTTGCATATTTTATAATTTGGAGAATTTATACAATTAACTACTGGTCTCACTGTTATGGGGTTTTTATGTGTCTTGGGTAAGGTTTTCATAGATGGAATTTTTGGATTTTGGTTAATATATTTAAAGATTTCATTATGTGGGATAATATCTGGCATTGTTTTCAAAACGGTTCTAATTTCTTTTTGATAAATATCTGTGGGATCATTTTTAATTTCAATAATTTGATTTTTCTTAAAAAATTCTAAAGTTTTTTTGCAATATTGTTCTTTATCTAAAATTACTACAGCATTGGATTTATCGGCTTTTACTTGGACCAAATTATTATCATTAAATTTTTTCTGTAAGTTATTTAATTTTCGTTTTATTTGTTTGGTTTTTTTAATTGTTTTTTGGTTTTGGAACTGTTTTTGTAATCTTTTATTAACTTTGCGGTTTGATGTCTGAGAAAATCTTTGTTTGGGTGAGCACAATTTTGTATTATGGTTTCAGTTTCAATTATTAACGTATCTAATGTCTGGTTTATATTGGGTTGAGGAAAATTATATTTGTAACCTAGATTCAAAATGTTAGTTTCTTTCTGTGTGAATTCTACATCGGTTAAATTAATTGTCCTGTTTTGGATTCTGTTGTTCAATGTCATGTTTAATTTCAACTTTATTTGTAAGGCTATCTAATTTCTTATTCAAATTATTGTATTTATTTTCCATTAGTGAATGGATCTTTTCATTAATTTCTAGATCGACAAGGCTTTCTAAGTTAATACCTCTTCCATAATCACTTTTAATGCTGTCACTATTTTGTACCCCAGCAACCACATAGGCCTATAGTTAACATAGACTGTCTTGGGGGCATAGAAGGCTAATAAAATTGTCAACGAGGAAGGAGAGCGCCTTTGTCCACTGTGCAGAAAAAAGGACTCCTATAAACATATTTTATTACAGTGGGTCGAATTGGAACATGTACGGAGAAATATCTACCACCCTCGATGCTAAGTCAGAATAGGAGTTCGCTTGCATGTCTTGACGTCATGGGGAATAGAGAATACGAACAAAAAATTGGATTGTTCCTCTTGAAGGCGAGACAGATTAGAACTCAGCTGTTGAAGTTTGCGACACGAACTGACGAAAGGATAATGGTATCTACCCAATTATACACTTTTATGTCTGTTTTAGGTTAGGATATATTATATAATGTGTTGTGTTATGTCATTTTCACTTTAATATGTGTGTTCTTTTAGAGAGTGGTTGGATATAATCATAGGTGAGGGGGTGAAACCTACAAAGTAGGACTTGTTTTAGGTACAAAGCACGTACGGTCAGAAGACCCGTGCATTGGATTTTAGAGAAAATTATGATAATATAAAATCTGTATGTGTAATATTACTCAATAAATCCATCTATCTAACAGACTGTGTTAACGTGACATAAGAAGACTGACTCTAAAGTTACAATTGTAATTAATAATGCATCTAAAATGAATTTATAGCTATTTCCTTATTAATTTTAATGTTGTCACTATTTTGTATCTTAGCAACGACACAGACTTAGGATACAGTTAACATAGACTGTGTTAACATCATATAAGAAGACTGACTCTAAAGTTACAAATTATAATTAATAATGCATCTAAAATGAATTTATAGCTATTTCCTTATTAATTTTAATTTTGTCACTATTTTGTATCTTAGCAACGACACAGACTTAACATATAGTTAACATAGACTGTGTTAACGTGACATAAGAAGACTGAAGTTACAATTGTAAGTAATAACGCTTATAAAATGAATTTAACAGCGATTTCTTCATGTCAGTTTTAGCATCAGCGATATGATTTAACGTCTCAAGCACGTTGTGTTTACTCAGAATCACTTTGTTAAGCCCTGACATACAACATACCACTCGCCTACATGGAGATGTGGAGGAACAAGAATATATTTAAATCCCACGAAATATGCGAAGTGGCGTGGTTCAGTCTGTACACCTGTTTGTTATTTGTTCAGGCCCAAAGGCAATTGGTAGTGGAGGTTATTGGATCGAGGAACGACCTAGGCACAATAAATTAATCCAACTTTTTATGGGAGCATTTTATAACAATCGTAATGTATCGTACCATCCATTCTAACATCACTTAAATTAAAAGGAAGAAACCGGCGGAAAAAGAAGTGGTTACGGGAGGTGAAATAAACACTTGCTATCGTCTAATTAGAGCACTATACCTCAGCGTATTTCAACGGCCAGCTGACAATCTGCATAACAAATATTCAGGAAAGGAAAATAATATTAATCTTTGAAAACGGATGGAGTATTAGTTTGATTTAATTTAGTATCGTATGGAACGAAGAGGTGTTGTCTATATTTTACAAATCTTGGCAAACGCAGCGGAACAAATGGCATCAGCGGGCGCGTCTTTGCATTTGAGAATTATA
Source organism: Periplaneta americana (assembly GCA_025594305.2). Taxonomy (NCBI): domain Eukaryota; kingdom Metazoa; phylum Arthropoda; class Insecta; order Blattodea; family Blattidae; genus Periplaneta; species Periplaneta americana. Next base: position 153,209,021 of record JAJSOF020000013.1, read on the forward strand.
TATTGTGTAAGGGTGGATACGCAGCTTCGACGTAACTTATAATGCAGAAAATATGAGACTCAAGAAAAACACGGTCTTATGTTTGTGTTAAGGAAATCAACAAGCTCCAACATTTGCAAGTGTTTCCTTTTTTTTAACAATTTAATTTATTGCAAGCAAACAAACAAAACGACGATCTCTTCCTGCCATAACTATAAAGATAGGCTTACAATTCTATTGGGCTGATGTAAAAGTTGGTAGCGTGTTTTCATTGTGGCACACGTTTTTATTTGAAATGAATTAAAGGCAGAAATTAATCAGTATTGAAGGCCAATTGGTCTTAGCCCTGCCAGATTAAATAAATAAATTATTATTATTATTACTTACTTACAAATGGCTTTTAAGAAACCCGCAGGTTCATTGCCGCCCTCACATAAGCCCGCCATTGGTCCCTATCCTGTGCAAGATTAAGCCAGTCTCTATCATCATATCCCACCTCCCTCAAATCCATTTTAATATTATCCTCCCATCTACGTCTCGGCCTCTCCAAAGGTCTTTTTTCCCTGCGGCCTCCCAACTAACACACTATATGCATTTCTGGATTCGGCCATACGAGCTACATGCCCTGCCCATCTCAAACGTCTGGATTTAATGTTCCTAATTTTGTCAGGTGAAGAATACAATGCGTGCAGTTCTGCGTTGTGTAACTTCCTCCATTCTCCTGTAACTTCATCCCTCTTAGTCCCAAATATTTTCCTAAGAAACTTATTCTCAAATCTGCTTTACAGGAAGCTTTACCTGAAAGACTAGATTTGCATAATATATACGTCACTGTGTACGTTAACAGAAAACCACAATTCCAGAGATTGTGTTCACTCGATGTGGGTCTCTGGCGTTTAGTCAGTCCACGCGAGTTGTGTGGATATAAAGGGAAAAGTTGAGACGGTGTCGGGTGGAGTTCTCGGGTAGCTCAGTTGGTAAGAGCGCTGGTACGTTCAACCAGAGGTCCCGGGATCGATACCCGGCCCCGGAGCAATTTTTCCCTAGAAATTATTCACCCTTAATCTCTGTTCCTCTCTCAAATTATTATTATTATTATTATTATTATTATTATTATTATTATTATTATTATTATTAATGAAATGATTTTTCAAGTCTGTAAGGTAGCCTGGGTGGCATTCGTGAATCCGACGCTGACAGGTGAACCATCCTGCCTCAGACTCTGATAGAGTTAGTTGCCATTCCGCAGACGAGTAGCCTGATAAGACCCCAGGGGCCCGAAGCCCCAAGTTTTTCCTTTATTTGGAAACCCGTACTACTCCCAACACTTCGCCCCCGCCTACTTTTACTATTGCAGATGTTAGATGAAATAAGGGAAGAAGGAGAGTGTTGATGGAATGGTAGAGGGAAATGGGAGAATCCAGAGAAAAAACCCTCTGCAACGTCTGCTTTGTCTACCACAAATTCCATCACGACCTGACCGGGGATCAAACCCGTGCTGCCTGGATGGGAGACTAATGCACTATCTCTCAAGCCACAGACGCAGCTGTATAACAGAGGCAAAAAAAAAAAAATCGGACCGACCCTTGTAGCTGATTTCAAGCCTTGTTCACTCCAGAGCACGATAGACTGGTAACTAAGACTTCGTGGTTCGAATCCTGCCTGGGAAAGAAACTTGTTTTTGTTTCTCATTCAAATATATTCCCAATACTTTTCGATTGCTGGCAAAATTCATGTTCTGGGAATAATAAGTTAATTAAGTGGTAAAATATAGCTGCAATCGAAAAGTACTGGGAATAAATTTGAATAAGGAACAAAAAAATGTTTTCCTTCCCAGGCAGGATTCGAACCACGAAAGTCTTAGTTACCAGTCTATCGTGCTCTGGAGTGAACAAGGCTCTGAAATCAGCTACAAGGGACGGTCCGGTTTTTTTTTTGCCACTACTGTACATCCAACTTACAAGGTCTGTCAACAATAATGGTAAGTACAAAAAAAAAAAAAAAAAAAAAAACACGACCGTGCAAAATAGTAATATGAGTTACAAGAGCGGTATGTTGAAGTTTTCATGTTCGAGGAAAAGTTTGAAAAAGCGAAACGTAGTTGAGCTTTTTTAATTTCCGAGAATTAAAAGAAAACATATCGCTCGCGTATCCTACATTATTTTGTGCGAAGATCGTTTATTACATACCTGAAAGAGGAATTTCTAATTAGTTGCAATGAAATCTCCATCTTGGTATCTGTTCAATGACGGCAAATTTGCAAAACAAAAATATATATCTTCAACATTGTTGCTTTAAAATGTTTTCTGTATTTACTATACTCCAGCAGACCGTGATATACGTCTGTCTTTTTTCCCCCCCAGTGTATGATGAGTCTGGAATCTTGTTGATTTTTTCACGGCTTCCTTAATGTTACTTGCATCACGAATGCAGTAACTTTAGTGGAGTTGTAGAGTTTACTTAATTTTTGCAAGTATTTAAAAACAATAATTAACAGTGCAATTTATGTATGTATGTATGTATGTATGTATGTATGTATGTATGTATGTATGTATGTATGTATTTATTTATTTACACTGCAAGTGGGCAAGCACCCGGTGGCAGTGGCATACACAATATAAACAATACACAATAAAATGATAAGCAATACACAATAAAATTTACAGTACACAATACAATTTTACAATACATATACAATTTTATACACAATACAATAAGAATAAACAATACAATTTAACACAATAATAATAAAACATAAATAAAATACCTAATTTTGCAATACAACCTACATAATTATGTATAGGTCCTACATAAGTTTCAATAGTCTTTCACTTTACTCTCATCTCACTCCCTGTAGTGGCACTATGACGCATTTCACTGACACTATAGAACACATTTCATTGACGCTATAAATTATCACTAATCGGAACTGTTCACTGCACTGTAAAACCATAACTTCACTGACTCACCTCGCTTCACTGATACAACAGTTCAAATAAGTCAAATAATTACACCCTTATGCATACTGTACTTATAAACAGAACTACATTTAAACTAAACATTTCTAGTCTAAGGCCCTCTTACACGCTAGTTTTAAATAATTTACAATTCAAACCAAGGAAGTAACTAGTCAGGCTAGATAAATACATGTCACCTTAAAAAATTAAATGTTAAAAGTCACCTTAATTTTAATTTGCACTTTATACACAACTTTTTAAATTATTCTTGAATCTCCTTAAGGAAGGACAGTCCTCAAAGACCGCTGCAGGTAGGTCATTCTAATCATTTATAGTTGTATTTAAAAATGAGAATTTACCGACATCCGTTTTCTGTTTCCTACATTTGATTTTAAAATCATGATCGTTTCTACCATAGCACGTTGGCTTTTCTAACCGAGCCGTTATGTCTACCTATGCTTTCTGACCTAGATGTGCTCTATACAATGATCTTATTCTAGTTTTCCTACGTCTGTTTTCAAAAGTTTCCCATCTAAGTTCTTTTATCGTATCGTTTCCATCTTCTCTTTTACCTGTAACAAATTTAGCTGCCCTATACTGGATTCTTTCTAAGGAATTTATCTGATATATTCTATAGGGATCCCAACATGTAGTTCCGTATTCTATTAACTGTTGCACTAACGTTAGATATGCTATTTCCCTCGATTTGGGGCTAGCCTTTCTCAAGATTCTCATAATAAAGTGAAGTGCCCTCCATGCTTTACCCGTAACATTATCAACATGCTCTCCCCAAGAAAGTTTGGAGTTTAAATACACTCCTAGGTATTTACAACATTATTTTTGCGGTATTACAACACCACTGAATTCGTAATTTAGACTAGTTTCCTCTCGGGTTTTACAAAATGTTATAGATTTACTTTTAGAACCATTTATTTTCATCCTATGAAGTGGTAAGTTTCCAATTTATAATTATTACTATATTGAACGTCTCTAAAAATAATATGTTAAAAGCCTAAAGCAGTAAACTCAATATGTTACTTAAGCGGTAAGAGGAGGGAAATTGTTATGTGTGTTAGGTTGGGAATACTGAATGTGGAATTTTACACTTTCCGCGGATTGGTTTTGTGCGGAAACCAAGCAAATACGCACGATCTCGCACAAAATATACTTCCAATTTTTAAAATGTAACAATTATGTATTATAACCGATATGTATTGACAATAAAAATTGTACTGTTACGCGCTACCGAAGCAAGCACGCAGACAGGGTTAGGCTCAATCCCGCAAACCATTTGAGCCGCGATTGGCGTGCAATAAAGCCAAGTGTTGGCGTGATGGAGGCGAATTTGCGGGCGCAACCTGTTGCCCGCAGAGGTCGCCCGCGGCGGGCACGCACTTCCTAACGAGATGCAGCCTTCCATTGTTTTTGTGAGCGCCGCGATAAATTCATTTGTCTCGTTACAAAATTCGGGGCTTTATTATACACCCGAAAAACCTTTTAAAATATGGCGCAGCTACAGTCCGCGCTGCCTGTTATAAATTGCTCTTTTCGCCATTATCATAACAAGGCAGTAAATGTCGCATAAAAAGATGGAAGCGGATCGGGGTGGAATAGTAAGTTCCCTTTCCTTTTTTTTAATTGAAAGGTCTCTTCCCCTTCCCCTCTCCTGCCTCTCGGCGCTGATGGTTTTAAAAGCAATTGTTTAAAAAAGTTTACTCAACATTCTAACTCTTCTTGTTAATGGCAAATTCTTTTTCTTCCCCCCCCCCCACCTCGTTTCACTGCTCTTTTGCTGCAGACATTTTTGTGACTAGAAGGTATTAATACATCCCTCCATTATTTTTTTACCCCTCTCACCCTTTCGCCATATTTCATAGCCTACGACGTCGTTATGGGATCGCTATGTTCTACAGTGTTTATTCTTTCCTGTTAATGTCTTTGAAGTAAATATGTTGAAGTGAGGGTACGGTTTTGTGTTTCACTTTTTAAATTAAAGGCCTAACTCGTTTATTTTAGTAGCGTTTACATCCCCCATAACTTGACTTTGTCTGTTTTATGTGTACAGCAGTTGAGAAAGCATCAACAGAGTTAGCGTTTAATTCAACACACGCAAATAAAACAAAAAGCAAACTAGTTCGTTAAGCCTGTGCACCAGTAAATCAAGAACTGTTATTGTTCAGATAAAAGAAGTTTTAAATACTATTATTGTTATTATATATTATTATTATTATTATTATTATTATTATTATTATTATTATTATTATTATTATTATTATTAGGGGAGAGTCGGGTAGTATCGGACATCGGATAGTATCGGACAGTGTGTTTTTTCATCTACCACCATATGGTAGTACCTGAATAACATGGTTACGCTTCTTTATGCGACATCACATAAATGTAACCATGTCAATCAGGTACTATCATCGTGTGGTAGATGAAAGAAACTCACTGTCCGATATTACCCGATGTCCGATACTACCCGACTCTCCCCTATTATTATCATCATCATCATCATCCTTCACGAATTAGGCCTCTGTAGACCTGTTTCGGCCCCATCTAGCAGTCTTCTTAACGGTCTTCCTGGTCGACGATGTCCTCTAGGTTTATATTGCATCATAATTTTTGGGATTCTTGAATTTTCCATTCTTCTTACATGATCTAGCCAATTGAATTTGTATCTGGTGATTTTTTCTTCTACTGACTCTACTTCTAATTGTTCTAAAATTTCTTCATTCCTTTTTCGGTCTAAAAGAGTATATCCTGCTGTTCTCCTGAAAAATTTCATTTCCGTTGCTTTGATTCTGTTCATGTCTTTTTTCTTTAATGTCCAAATCTCGCTTCCGTATAGAAGGGTGGGTAATGCTAGTGTATTATATATTTTTATTCTTGTAGATTTTTGTACTAATTTAGCTTTTAATGTATTGTTTATTATTCCTAGAATTTGTGTAAATTTGGTAATTTTCTTGTTCACATCTTTTTCATTTTGATAAGATATTTCACAACCCAGATAATTGAAATTTTGCACTCCTATTATTATTATTATTATTATTATTATTATTATTATTATTATTATTATTATTATTAGAGAAGATGGTGGAAATATGGGCTAGGAGTGGTAATATGGGCTACCTCGTTTTTTACTATATATGGTGTTGTTACCTAACGGAAAAGCTCTAAAAGTACATCTCGTTTCCATCAGTCTGCGTGCACAAAGAGACAAACCAGTTGCCTTTGTGGTGTGGATGTGGTGTGTCCTTTGTGTTTTTCACCAATTTCAAAGTTTTTGCAGCTATGTAGTTTCAATTTTATTGAAAGAAATATATTTCGTGTTTATAAATCACGCGTGATGTGTTGCACTGATTAAGAATAGCTCTATCACATGGCATAAGAGTAATATTTATTTAGAGCAACAATTGCCATACATAATCTCAGAAACCTTCATGAGTCGATGTTGCTAATATGGGCTATGTCAAATATGGGATAGGTAGCCCATATTACCATATTACGTCCCGTATTTTCACTATCGTGATTTGTGTTGTTACACAATACTGCCATTCATGTGGCACGGTTTTCCTACTTATATGTCTTTGTTTTTTCCAATTTTATTTACAAATTTTTGTGCTAGCCCATATTTAGACCTCACTACCTATAGATCAGTGGTCGTCAGCACTCGCTGAAATGTGCAAAGGATAAGCGGAGCTGTCCCGTGTGCCCCGTCGTGCAGCAGGAAGAGGTAGAGAGCATATCCGCTAGCAGCTACGAGTGCACCATGGTGGACTGTGTTCTCCTCGGGTAAGAGACGCTAGCCCCAGGGTTCTCTGTGCTGACGACTGCTGCTATAGATGATCAGTTCGTATTTATTTGATCAAGTAATTATATGCAAATATCTATTGTAACTATTGACCTTTAAGACTGGAAAAATTGTACCTGAATAATTACTTTGTATGTCAGTAAAGATTTCCAAGTAATATGCCAAACCATTTTCCATTAATGAGGAAAATAAAATGGTAGCCCATATTTCCACCTTCTCGTCTACTATTATTATTATTATTATTATTATTATTATTATTATTATTATTATTATTATTATTATTATTATTATTATTATTATTATGGATGTAGTATCTTTTCCACTCTTTTTAATACTTATGTTAATGGCATTCAAATATGGAAACAATTTTTAAAATACGTATAAAATTAAACAAGGAAAGTAATTTGGGTGTTTTAATGTATATTATGCCGACAATCTAGTAATGATTCAGAAAAACGATGATTTACAATAATAATGCTTTACTCAAACCTCATAAATGTTAATAATTACAATTGAATACTTAACATTCTAAATGTGCTAAGTACCAATTTTTCAAATTTCACTGTCGTGTTTTTCATCAATATCTCAGAAAGTTGTTTTTGGCATTTAGCACATTTAAAATGCAAATATGGCTTTCAGGTAGACGCTCTCTGCGAAGCAGGCTTGAATAATTTCCAAGGGAAAAATTGTTCCGGGGCCAGGTATCGATCCCGGGAGCCAGAAAACCACAATTTAAGTCACACAGAATTGTGTTGGTTCTGTAGTCTTGTCAACCCATTTGAGTTGTGTGGATGTAAAGGGAAGAATTGTGACGGTGTCGTGTATAGTTCCTGAGGTAGCTCAGTCGGTAGAGCATTCTTGCGCTAAGCAAAGGGTCCCGGGATCGATACCCGGCACCGGAAAAGTTTTTCCCTTGAAATTATACACATTTAAAATGTTAAGTCCTCAATTTTAAGATATCAGGACATATAAAATAAAATAGTCACTCTGTGGAAAATCATTAATTGTATCCTACTGGATAATAAGACTATTGAACAAGTATAAAAAATATCAATTATCTTGGTTGCAATATAAATAGAGGAATAGAAACAAAAAAACATTAAGATAAAACTAGATGAATTTCCAACGATTTGTCGTATCCTACATAGAACTTAGAAAACCTATTTGGTAAAAGGAAATTTAAGGACTTCGATAAAGCGATTCTTTGAAGTAATTTATACACTAGTGTATGAGCTCGAGCTATTCATTCTCTATGATGTATATAAACGATATTTTCCAATATTTTGGTAACGTCTTCAATATGACACATCATCTAGTCTTGCAGTAAGCTTTTACTGACTATTCTGCACGTCCCTGTAGATGAGTTCCTTAAAGTGTCCCCATAACAGAAAGTATAATATTGCTAAGTATTAATAAAAACAGCAAAAAAAGCCTCTATTCCCTACGAAACCGAACCTTCATTTTGTCGGGCCTGCCCACGTCCGCGGTTTCGTGTCACGCCTAATTGAATGTGATGCAGGACTTGTTACATGCCAATTAACCCAATAGCCACGCAGATTGTTTCAGTAGATCCAAGGACAACTTGGGAATGTCGGAGTACCCACATGTTGTCAGCATTTCATGTTACAGAATTATGTTGGTCTTAATTCTCAAGACAAACACTTGAAGTATTAGATCTATAATTTACCAGAAACAAATTTGCCATCATTATAGCCATCGTTTCCTCTACTACTAAGTCATATATTTCTCAAACAAGAGTTAGGAACTTCCTAGTAATTTGTGCTTTTTCATGTCAAGTAGGACATTTGTTGCTATGATAATTTTGACAGTTCCATCCGCTCGAGGTTCATGAATTTTTAAGGACGATAAAATGCTTAGTATGCGTACCTTCGGAAAGTCCGTATTGTAGAATTTCAGTGTGTAACAGAACGCAGTCTCTCCATATTCCACTCTGCACCTGTAACCTAATTTATATAATGCAATACTATAATTATTATAACGTACGTTATTTTAGCAACCATTTCGAGAAGCCACGCGTTGAAACTGAATTCTATAACTTAAGATTCGCAACCAGTTCGGAAAGACAGATATTGAAAAAACATGAACACTTCACTAAAGGATATCAAACTATGAAAGTGTCCATACAGCAGAATTTCGTAACCATCGCTGCAACTTCACGAAATCAAACAATGGAAGAAATGCCCTTTCCGTAAGATTCGTAACTATCGCAGCCACTTTAGAATATTAAACGATGGAAGGAATGCCCGTACCATAAGGTTCGTAAGAGCACTGTAGTCACTTCAGGAAATCAAACACTGGAAGAAATGCCCTTACAGTAATGTTCCAAAAGATGAAACCATTTTAGGAAGTCAAACAAAGCAAGAAATGCACGTATAGTAATGTTCGCAACCATCGCATCAACTTCAGGAAACCAAACGATGGAAACTACGTTCACACATATTACTAAGTTCGAACTATAGCAGCTACTTAAGAAATCAAACGATGAAATAAGTTCTGATATACTGTAGTAAGTCTCGTAACACCATCGCAGCAACTTCAGGAAATCAAACAATGGAAACAATGTTCACACATATTAAGTTCGAAGTATAGCAGCCACTACAGGAAATCAAACGACGAAGTAAATGTTTATATACTGTAGTAAGTCTCAAAACACCATCGCAGAAACTTCAGGAAATCAAACAATGGAAACAATGTTCACACATATTAATTTCGGAGTATAGCAGCCACTTCAGGAAATTAAACGATGAAGTAAGTGCTCATATACTGTAGTAAGTCTCGTAACACCACAGCAGCAACTTCAGGAAATCAAACACTGGAAACAATGTTCACACATATTGTTAAGTTCGAACTATAGCAGCCACTTCAGAAAATCAAACGACGAAGTAAGTGCTCATATACTGTAGTAAGTCTCGTAACACCACAGCAGCAACTTCAGGAAATCAAACAATGGAAACAATGTTCACACATATTAAGTTCGAACTATATCAGCCAATTCAGGAAATAAAACGACTATAAGTGCTCAGCCACTTCAGGAAATTAAACGACGAAGTAAGTGCTCATATACTGTAGTAAGTCTCGTAACACCACAGCAGCAACTTCAGGAAATCAAACAATGGAAACAATGTTCACACATATTGTTAAGTTCGAACTATAGCAGCCACTTCAGAAAATCAAACGACGAAGTAAGTGCTCATATACTGTAGTAAGTCTCGTAACACCAATGCAGCAACTTCAGGAAATCAAACAATGGAAACAATGTTCACACATATTGTTAATGTTCAGAAAATCAAACGACATAAGTGCTCATATACTGTTAAGTCTCGAACACCATAGCAACTTCAGGAAATCAAACAATGGAAACAATGTTCACACATATTGTTAAGTTCGAACTATAAGCCAATTCAGGAAAATCAAACGATAAGTAAGTGCTCAACTGTAGTAAGTCTCGTAACACCACAGCAGCAACTTCAGGAAATCAAACAATGGAAACAATGTTCACACATATTGTTAAGTTCGAACTATAGCAGCCAATTCAGGAAATAAAACGATGAAGTAAGTGCTCATATACTGTAGTAAGTCTCGTAACACCACCGCAGCAACTTCAGGAAATCAAACAATGGAAACAATGTTCACACACATATTGTTAAAATCAAACGATTAAGTGCTCATATACTGTAGTAAGTCTATAACACCACAGCAGCAACAATGGAAACAATGTTCAGTTAAAAATCAAAAATAAAACGATGAAGTAAGTGCTCATATACTGTAGTAAGTCTCGTAACACCACCGCAGCAACTTCAGGAAATCAAACAATGGAAACAATGTTCACACATATTGTTAAGTTCGAACTATAGCAGCCACTTCAGAAAATCAAACGACGAAGTAAGTGCTCATATACTGTAGTAAGTCTCGTAACACCACCGCAGCAACTTCAGGAAATCAAACAATGGAAACAATGTTCACACATATTGTTAAGTTCGAACTATAGCAGCCAATTCAGCAAACACTTCTCGTAGAAAATCAAACAATGAAACAATGTTCAACATATTGTAAGTGCTCATTCATCAAACGACGAAGTAAGTGCTCAAGTCTCGTAACACCACCGCAGCAACTTCAGGAAATCAAACAATGGAAACAATGTTCACACATATTGTTAAGTTCGAACTATATCAGCCAATTCAGGAAATCAAACGAAAGTAAGTGCTCATATACTGTAGTAAGTCTCGTAACAACCGCAGCAACTGTCAAACAATGGAAACAATGTTCACACATATTGTTAAGTTCGAACTATAGCAGCCAATTCAGGAAATCAAACGATGAAGTAAGTGCTCATATACTGTAGTAAGTCTCGTAACACCACAGCAGCAACTTCAGGAAATCAAACAATGGAAACAATGTTCACACATATTGTTAAGTTCGAACTATAGCTATATCTCAGTAAGTCTCAACACCACAGCAGCAACTTCAGGAAATCAAAAATGGAAACAATGTTCACACATATTGTTAAGTTCGAAGTTCAATGAAGTGTTCATATACTGTAGTAAGTCTCGTAACACCACCGCAGCAACTTCAGGAAATCAAACGAAGAAATACGTGCTCATATACTGTAGTAAGTCTCGTAACACCACCGCAGCAACTTCAGGAAATCAAACAATGGAAACAATGTTCACACATATTGTTAAGTTCGAACTATAGCAGCCAATTCAGGAAATAAAACGATGAAGTGTTCATATACTGTAGTAAGTCTCGTAACACCACCGCAGCAACTTCAGGAAATCAAACGAAGAAATACGTGCTCATATACTCTCGTAACACCACCGCAGCAACTTCAGGAAATCAAACAATGAAACAATGTTCAACATATTGTTAAGTTCGAACTCATTCAGGAAATCAAACGACGAAGTAAGTGCTCATATACTGTAGTAAGTCTCGTAACACCACAGCAGCAACTTCAGGAAATCAAACAATGGAAAAAATGTTCACACATATTGTTAAGTTCGAACTATAGCAGCCAATTCAGGAAATAAAACGATGAAGTAAGTGTTCATATACTGTAGTAAGTCTCGTAACACCACCGCAGCAACTTCAGGAAATCAAACGAAGAAATACGTGCTCATATACCGTAGTAAGCCTCGTAACACCATCCCAGCAACTTCAGGAAATCAAACAATGGAAACAATGTTCATATATATATATATTTAAGTTCGAACTATAACAGCCACTTCAGGAAATCAAACGATGAAGTAATGTGCTCATATACTGTAGTAAGTCTCGTAACATCACCGCAGCAACTTCAGGAAATCAAACAAAGAAATACGTGCTCATATACTGTAGTAAGTCTCGTAACACCACCGCAGCAACTTCAGGAAATCAAACAAAGAAATACGTGCTCATATACTGTAGTAAGTCTGATAATAACACCGCAGCCACTTCAGGAAATCAAACGATGAAATACGTGCTCATATACCGTAGTAAGCCTCGTAACACCATCCCAGCAACTTCAGGAAATCAAACAATGGAAACAATGTTCATATATATAATATATATATATATAATATATATATATATTTAAGTTCGAACTATAACAGCCACTTCAGGAAATCGAACGATGAAATACGTGCTCATATACTGTAGTAAGCCTCGTAACACCATCCCAGCAACTTCAGGAAATCAAACAATGGAAACAATGTTCATATATATATATATATATATATATATATATATATATATATATATATATATATTAAGTTCGAACTATAACAGCCACTTCAGAAATCGAACGATGAAATACGTGCTCATATACCGTAGTAAGCCTCGTAACACCATCCCAGCAACTTCAGGAAATCAAACAATGGAAACAATGTTCATATATATATATATATATATATATATATATATATATTTAAGTTCGAACTATAACAGCCACTTCAGGAAATCGAACGATGAAATACGTGCTCATATACTGTAGTAAGCCTCGTAACACCATCCCAGCAACTTCAGGAAATCAAACAATGGAAACAATGTTCATATATATATATATATATATATATATATTTAAGTTCGAACTATAACAGCCACTTCAGGAAATCGAACGATGAAATACGTGCTCATATACTGTAGTAAGCCTCGTAACACCATCGTAACACCATCCCAGCAACTTCAGGAAATCAAACAATGGAAACAATGTTCATATATATATATATATATATATATATATTTAAGTTCGAACTATAACAGCCACTTCAGGAAATCGAACGATGAAATACGTGCTCATATACTGTAGTAAGCCTCGTAACACCATCCCAGCAACTTCAGGAAATCAAACAATGGAAACAATGTTCATATATATATATATATATATATATTTAAGTTCGAACTATAACAGCCACTTCAGGAAATCGAACGATGAAATAAGTGCTCATATAGGCCTACTGTAGTAAGTCTCGTAACACCATCGCAGGAACTTCAGGAAATCAAACAATGGAAACAATGTTCACACATAGGCCTATTATTAAGTTCGAACTATAACAGCCACTTCATAAAATCAAACGATTAAATAAGTACTCATATTTTAAAGTTCGTAACTATACCAGCCATTTCAGTATCTATATAAAACGATATAACAAATGCCTATATTTTACATCTTGATTATACAACTTTTAACACTGTATCACTTCGGAATATGTATGTATGACCGAAAATAGGTCGAAACATGTTAACAAGGTACGTTAATAATATTTAACACAAGAAAGTTCTTATCATACATATTCCGGAGCCTATATTTTATAATTCATAATTATAGCAGCCACTTCAGGAAATCAAACGATGAAGCAAATGTTCATAACGTAATGTTCTTAATCATAGTTGCTACTTCGGGAAGTGAAACAAATTATTATTAACTTATTGCTACAAAAAAATACAAGATAAATGGTAAAATATGTATAGGCTTATAAAAACTCTAGCACTCCTCTGCAAAAGAGTGATCGCGTGCTTAGGGAAGGATTCAACATAATATAATAAGATTACAAAAAATAAATATCACAATAAATAACAACTTAAGAAATTCATATTAAATACTAACTACTTACTAGATGCGGATATTCCTTCATTAATTTTTTTATTTGTTAGGCCCAGGTATTTATATGGATAAAAGTTTAAATTGGAACATTCAAGTTGCAGAAACCTGCAAAAAGGTATTCTCATTAATCCACTCGTTTAGACGATTGAAGAATTTTCTACCCTTTTCCATGAAAAAAATGCTAGTGCAAACACTCGTGATGCCCCACTTCGATTACTGTGATATTCTGCTCACTGACCTAAGCGTTACTTCGGCGTTGAGACTACAACGTGTTCATA
>JAJSOF020000013.1:153230644-153415644 GCA_025594305.2 Periplaneta americana
ACGATAGCAATCACTTGAGGAATTCAACTGTTGAAGAAATGTCGGGAAAGACGACGATCGCAGCCCGCAGACAATGGCCGGACCCACCAAGGCTGAAGGTGGAACGATTTAATTAAGGTTGTGCTTGATCATGATCAGATCTGTGGTTAGAGGGCCCCGCCTCTCGGAATGCCTTATGAATATTCAGGAGCCGGGGGAATTCTAATTTCAGATAACTGCCCCGTTTTATAATGGACTTTCATCGAGACTAAACAAAACAACAACGCAGCGCGTATAATTTACAAGTGGGGCAGTTAATAATAATCTAATAAACTGGCTGCTGCTTTATGTTGTCCATGTTTGTTAGCGTAAACTCCCGATTTTTCTTTCCCGGGGTTTTTAACTAAATTGCTGCGGTACGACCTGTAATGAGAGGTCCCACGCACCCCGATCTTCTCTTGTCACAATCAAATCAACCTCTAATGATCCAGCCGGGCTCCATTATATCAGCATTTTTATTGATACACGCCAATATTTCATTATTATGGCAATTCCTGGCAGAACAAACCAACCACTACTTTCTAGGTAATAGCCTGTTGCACTGGACAACACCTCCCAATAATAATAATAATAATAATAATAATAATAATAATAATAATAATAATAACATAATAATAACATAATAATAATAACAACATAATAATAATAATAACATAATAACATAATAATAAAATAATAATAACATAATAATAATAAATAATAATATAATAATAATAATAATAATAATATAATAATAATAACATAATAATAATAAAATAATAATATAATAATAACATAATAATAACATAATAATAATAACATAATAATAACATAATAATATAATAATAATAATAACATAATAATAATAAATAATAATAACAATATAATAATAATAATAATAATAATAATAATAATAATAATAATAAAAAGGTATAAGGCCCGTTACGGTCCCAGTGAGTCATTCTCAGTCCGTCTTTTTCGGACGACCTAAAGATCTCTTCCCTTGGGACGTATTGAAGCATGGCTTCTGGATGTCTATTTCGATTCTTGTGTTGCACATGGTTTTTCCACTGCAGCTGGTACTTGTTTATAAGCTGTGAGACTAACTGTAATTGAAGTTCTTGCATGGTATCCGCATTTATTTTGGGTCCAAGCGACTATATCCTAGTGTTGCTCTCATAAACTTCATTTTTAAGTAGGTTATTTTACGACGCTGTATCAACATCTTCGGTTATTTAGAGTCTGAATGAGGTGAAGATGATAATGCAGGTGAAATGAGTCCGGGGTCCAGCACCGATAGTTACCCAGCGTTTGTCACATTGGGTTGAAGGAAAACCCCGGAAAAACCTCAACCAGGTAACTTGCCCCAACCAGGATTCGAACTCTTGCCACCTGGTTTCGCGGTCAGACCTGCTAACCGTTACTCCACAGGTGTGGACAAATTTCATTTCAGAGGCCGTTAATAATAACAATAATAATAATAATAATAATAATAATAATAATAATAATAATAAATAATAATAATAATAAAAAGGTATAAGGCCCGTTACGGTCCCAGTGAGTCATTCTCAGTCCGTCTTTTTCGGACGACCTAAAGATCTCTTCCCTTGGGACGTATTGAAGCATGGCTTCTGGATGTCTATTTCGATTCTTGTGTTGCACATGGTTTTTCCACTGCAGCTGGTACTTGTTTATAAGCTGTGAGACTAACTGTAATTGAAGTTCTTGCATGGTATCCGCATTTATTTTGGGTCCAAGCGACTATATCTTAGTGTTGCTCTCATAAACTTCATTTTTAAGTAGGTTATTTTAGACGCTGTATCAACATCTTAGGTTATTTAGAGTCTGAATGAGGTGAAGATGATAATGCAGGTGAAATGAGTCCGGGGTCCAGCACCGATAGTTACCCAGCATTTGTCACATTGGGTTGAAGGAAAACCCCGGAAAAACCTCAACCAGGTAACTTACCCCAACCAGGATTCGAACTCTTGCCACCTGGTTTCGCGGTCAGACCTGCTAACCGTTACTCCACAGGTGTGGACAAATTTCATTTCAGAGGCCGTTAATAATAATAATAATAATAATAATAATAATAATAATAATAACAATAATAATAATAAGGCAGAGTTAAGGCTGTAAGGCCTTCTCTTCCACTCAACCAGCAAAAAGTATATATACATTATGCATGAACTTACAAAGAATTCAACAATTTGATTTAGATGAGAGTTACATGTATACAAGAGTTATTTACGAATTAAACAACAAAATACTATGAACTATTAATTAAACACTGAAATAAACTGTGTAGCAGAATTAAGCTAAAATACATAGAATGTTAATAATATATTTCAAATAATATTAGATAATAGAAAGAGATTATTATGAGACAATTTTGAAAATATAGCACCATCAGGATGATGTCTAAAGAAAGAAGTAACAATGTAGTCAGTGATAGTTTAAATCAGTATGATTGGAGTGAAATGCTAATAATTTTATCTTTTAAGCTGTTTTTAAAGGTGTTTATTGTCTTGCAGCCCCTAATACTTTGTGACAAGGAATTCCATTGACGCGAGGTGGATACTGTAAAAGATGATGAATAACAAGATGTTCTATGAAGAGGTATACTTAGCGTGCCACAGATAAGTGATCTGGTATTTACGTCGTGGTTAGAGTATAGATAAGAGAAACGAACCAAAAGGTAATTTGGTGTTGAGGTGTGCAGAATTTGAAAGATTAAAGACAAAGAGTGTAGGCCTAAAGTTCTGCGTTCTTTAAGTCGGAGCCACGAAAGACTTGCGAAGGACGGTGATATGTGATCATATCGTCGGATGTTGCACACGTATCTGACGTACATATTCTGAGCTCGCTGTAACTTGACTGACAGTTCAGAACTTAGGTCACTTAACAAAACGTCACAATAATCGAAGTGCGGCATTACTAGGGTTTGTACTAGGGTAAGTTTTAGTTGCTGGGGCAAGAAGTTTCTTGATAGAGGAGTAAGAAACAACACCGGCCAAATGTCCCTTCCATTTCCGTAACCAGTTGATCTATGAACTGACTTAACCGACAACAAATATCAATAACAGATCAAACTACGTCGTGGAAGCATATGAACGCCCTGTGTCGTAGCAGCTCCGTCTTGTTACAGCAGCGGTTCAGGCTTTGGAGTCATTAAGAAATTTACATAACCAAATCACTGCGAAGAGTCTGGCGAAGGAAGCCGGCTATTTATAACAGGGTTGTCCCGACAATATTTTCCGAATGTGGCCTGCATTTGGCTTACACATTCCTAGAGAAATATAAATTTCAAGTTCGGTTCAGGTTTTAACTACATAATTACCGAGGTCTACTCCAACTACAATGACTACAAAGCCGTACATGCGTGTTAATTTCCTATAGTAATATCACAAGAGGTCTGAGATTTATCTGGGAAAGCTCAAGACCTCGAGTGACATTTATTAAGACTATTTCGTGAATAAAAAAAAATGTAAATGATATATATCTCAAATTCACTCACAAAATGTTAATAATTGTAACATTGGATTAGTAATAGAAGAGGGATATCATCCTCAGAGTGGACCAATGCCATGAAGATGTCCACAAACATCGCAGCAGTACGATCGGTGCCAGGTCGTTCCTTTCAAGATCAAAACTGTCGTCATCCAGGATGCAGCGAAGTAGAAACCCTTGGGCATGTTTTGGGTTATTGCCCTAAAGGAGAACTACTGAGGAACAATCGCCGCCATAAAGTAAGAAGCTCCATTGCAACCACTCTTCGGAAGGCAAAGTGGGAGGTTTACGAAGAAGTGCACTGCTTGGCTGAGAATGGGTCAACGAGAAGAGCAGACATTATAGCCATCGATCCCCGGAATCAAAGAAGCCTCATTCTTGACCCCACTGTCCATTTTGAGAAGGATGATCAACAACCCAATAACGTTAACGATGAAAAGAAGTATATTTACAATCCATGTATTCCTCACTTCAGTGAGAGATACAAAATGAATATTAATACATGGGAAGTGAAAGGACTTCTTCTTGGCGCTAGGGGAACTTCATTTAAGTTAACCAAAACCATTCTCCTTTCTCTTAAATTTTCTAATGAGGACATTAACAAAATTTGTCTAACGGAAATGAGAGATTCATTATCCATTTTACACAATCACTTGTATAAGACTATGTAATTTATTTTCACTTCATTTCATTACTCTTCAATGTATTTTCATCTCATGTTTTTCCGAAATCAAATTGTGCTTTATTTTTTAATTTATCATGTTCCGTATTCTCTCCGCAATCACATTATATTTTTCATTTAACCTCTGCTTTGTATTCTGGGTCCTAGTGGTCAGCCATAGATTTCGGCCAGATGTCCCAAATTGTGGAATTTGTTGTATGAATACTTACCCATTCAGACATTGTGAAGTTGAAATAGATGAATATCGATTATTGCAATAAAAAGTTGGATGTTATTCAGTGTTGCCAATTGCGAAAAGCGAAATACAGGTTTAATAATGTTAATTACATGTGCTGCGCTTTTCTCTTGTTATTATAACAGAAATAAGTTTTCATTATCTGCTGAAATCATAATTTAATTAAACATTTTATAATATAATTACAAATAACCTGATTAATACATTAATTAAATGAACAATTATTGTTAAAAACAAATTATCAAATCTGAATGAAGTAGTGTAATTTTTTTTAGATACAATGGACATTGAATTAGAAGATGAAGATGTAGATCTGGAAGTAGTATTCTGCACTTAATTAGTACTTCATCGTTACATTACTGGATTCATGCTCATCGATTTACGGATAAACAGTTGGCGACACTGACTAAACAAAAGAACGACCATGCGATAAATTGATTGTGATAAATCTAGTTACAAAATTGTATGACTGATTGGCTGGAATTCAAAATTTCATTACACTTCATTGGTCGAAAATGGAATGACATCATTTAAACGAAAAGAAATGTGGCCTAGATAGTAACAATGGCTCCTTGGTTACGAAAATAAACATATTCATAAACGTGAAGCCTGAGTTAGTTACTTAGAGATAAGTAAGGCTGTATTTCTGATTATTACATGCAATGCTGTCGAAGAAGCACTTTCTGCTTTGGGTCCCAAAAAATTATTATACGAACAACAATATGAGAAGTTTATGAAATGTCGTTCAAGGAAAAGTATTTTAAGTAATTAGGATGAAACTGTTCCGCTGACTTATTTTTGTGAAGGCACTTGTTTTATAATGGCCATGCAAGAAAAATTATACCTAGCAAAATACCAGTAAATACATTCTGAAGATAAATCCAGTCAATTACAAATAAATATGGGGCACAGGCGAAAACTACGTAACTACTGAATTCCGCAACTTTTGGTGGCATTATTCCATGTCAGAATATACTTTGGCGATAAGTCAAATGGTTGGCTATCGAAGTTTGCAAATTAGATTGCTTTTTGTTCTTCTATATGTACAGCAGTGGCAAAAAAACCGGACCGGCCCTTGTAGCTGATACAATAGTAATATGCGTTACAAGAGCGGTATGTTGAAATTATCATGTTCGAGGAAAAGTTTGAAAAAGCGAAACGTAGTTGAGCTTTTTTAATTCCCGAGAATTGAAAGAAAACATGCCGCTCGTGTATCGTACATTATTTTGTGCGAAGATCGTTTATTACATACCTGAAAGAGGAATTTCTAATTAGTTGCAATGAAATCTCCATCTTGGTTTCTGTTCAATGACGGCAAATTTGCAAAACAAAAATATCTATCTTCAACATTATTGCTTTAAAATGTTTTCTGTGTTTACTATACTCCAGCAGGCCGTAATATACGTCTGTCTTTTTTTCCCCCCAGTCTATAAATGCGAACTTAAAACAAACGGTAAGGTTATGTAATGATTTAGAGTTTACTTAATTTTTGCAAATATTTAAAAACAATAATTAACAGTGCATTTTAAGTGAAATTGCAGTGGTAAGTTTCCAATTTATAATTATTACTATATTGATCGTCTCTAAAAATAATATGTTAAAAGCCTAAAGCAGTAAAATCAATATGTCACTTAAGCGGTAAGAAGAGGGAAATTGTTATGTATGTTAGGTTGGGAATACTGAATGTGGAATTTTAGACTTTCCGCGGATTGGTTTTGTGCGGAAACCAAGCAAATACGCACGATCTCGCACAATAGTAACATGCGTTACAAGAGCGGTATGTTGACGTTTTCATGTTCGAGGAAAACATTGAAAAAGCGAAACGTAGTTGAGCTTTTTTAATTTCCTAGAACATGAAAACAAACATACCGCTCGTGTATCGTACATTATTTTGTGCGAAGATCGTTTATTACATACTTGAAAGAGGAATTTCTAATTAGTTGCAATGAAATCTCCATCTTGGTTTCTGTTCAATGACGGCAACTTTTAAAAACTAAAATATCTATCTTCAACATTGTTGCTATAAAATGTTTTCTGTGTTTACTATATTCCAGCAGGCTGTGATATAAGTCTGTCTTTTTTTCCCCCCAGTCTATAAATGCGAACTTAAAAAACAAACGTTGAGGTTATATAATGATTTAGAGTTTGCTTAATTTTTGCAAATATTTAAAAACAATAATTAACTGTGGAATTTAGGTGAAATTGCAGTGGTAAGTTTCCAATTTATAATTATTACTATATTGAACGTCTCTAAAAATAAAATGTTAAAAGCCTAAAGCAGTAAAATCAATATGTCACTTAAGCGGTAAGAAGAGGGAAATTGTTATGTATGTTAGGTTGGGAATACTGAATGTGGAATTTTAATTTGTCATGAACTGTAGTAAATGATCGTTAATTTACCCGTGTACCCAAAAGTCAAAATTGCAAACAAAATTATCTAATAGGCCTACAGGGCTATTCAGAGATGGTTCATAAAAAAGACCACATTCTAGACTGAAATACCAATATTGAAGGCATATTGCACAAACATCGGAATGAAAAATGGGCAATTTTCTGTTGCTATGGAAATAAAAATTAATTATAAGGTATTATGATTTGTTACTGCATAAATATAGGGATAAGAGAACAAAAGAAGTGTTACGTAATGCTGAATTCCTAAGTGATATGATAACATAGTTACTGTAGAGATACGAAAACAACAGAATTAGCTACTGAATGACTCCGAAGATAGGAAAACAATGAGCTAAAATGAAGATAAGAAAACAAAAGAACACCTAATATTACGTTACAGTGACAATAAATAAAGATAAGTAAAAGACACTATGGCTTGAAGAGAAAAAATGAAGTACGACTTACTACGTTAGTACTGGAAAAATTAAATAAAAAAGTAGGAAAGGGGAAAATAGTATATTGGTGATACAAGTCTGATTATACGAGTTATTACAAAACCGAGGAGAGGTCTGAAAAGCTAGACGGAGTCGAGTATTTTCTATTACGTAAATTCTGATAATGCACTTAATACATGTGTATTGCTTAAACAATTTTTTGGAAGATGGTCATTGAATTAATTAAAATATTAACATTACAAATTGCATTGTTAAAAGAAAAATTTCTTTCGTACCGGAAAGTAAAAACTACCGGTACTGCTATACAGAAGATTTGCATATAGCTTCTACTGTTTTCCTGTAAATAGTTAAGGACATTTTAATGACCTAGACAAGCAATACTCAATTAACAGAATTTATGTCCTTTTTCCTCAGCATCCAGTAGACTTAAAACTCAGAAAATTGTATGAATGGTATTTCGTTATTCGTTCTGCATATTTAAAAATCAAGGGTTTAACTGCAATAATAACTTCGAAGACACAATTTTTGAAACAAATGCCCAAAACTTACTTAATTTTTTCCTCTAAAGTATACTGGTAAAAAACTTCATATGCTGTAACATTTTAGATACTAGTTACAAGAGTTAATAAAATATACGAGGAAAATAATAAATTATGCCCACCTAGTTAAAAACAGAGAAAGATAGATACATTACCACAAAAAAGTTTTGAGAAAAACGCATTTAAAATATCAGTAGACTACATTCTCAAAAATAATTACTTTTTCAATGAAAGAATGCAGTTAAATTTAATATTATGACTATTTAAACCATCTATGGTGGGTCCCTATCACCACGGTATGGCGCGTCCTCAGGTTGCGGATAGAGGAGACGGCCTCCAGATATGGAGGGTAGCTGCGAATATATCGAATAAGCAGTCGTGGACAGTCAACAAGGGGTGGTCCTCCAGTTTGCGGGTTGGGCGAAGGACTAACAACCAATCACCGTAAAAAACAGTTTGTTACGAAATCCCAACATAAGAATCCAGACGTTTGAGATGGGCATGGCATGCAGCACATGAGCCGTTCAGAGCAAAAGTGGTGTAAGTCAAAATTGACTAATGAGGTTTAAAGTAAACATTCTGTAAAATACAGCGCAAAGTAGCAATTAATATGTCCTTCTTGCTATCCACTGACTACTAACAGTTTAAATAAACTCAATATTAATTGCTACTTTGCGCTGTATTTTACAGAATGTTTACTTTAACCCTCATTACCCATGTTTGACTTACACCACTTCTGCTCTGAACGGCTCACATATGGGTGAATTCAGAAATGTACAGAGAGTGTTAATTGGAAAACGTGAGGGAAAAAGACCATTAGGAAGGCAGAGACGTAGACAGAAGGATAATATTAAAATGTGTGGTTTTCCCCTTAAAATTATTCAAGTCTGCTTCACAGGGAGCTTTACCTGAAAGCCAGATTTGCAATAATATATAGGTACGTTACTTTAGGTACGTAAACAGAAAGGCACAATTTCAAGTCACACAGAGTTTGTGTGCACTCGATGTGGGTTTTCTGACGTCTCGTCAGCCCACTCGAGGTATATGGATAAAAAGGGAAAAATTGAGACTGTGTCGGCTGTCCTGGGTAGCTCAGTCGGTAGAGCGTTGGTGCGCTAAACCAAAGGTCGAGATCGATACCCGGCTCCGGAACAATTTTTTCCCTTGAAATTATTAAAGTCATTTTGTATTTTTATGACTACTTCAGGAGCCACAATAATGGAAAATATATTAAATCAATAATGAGTGATAGTATAGAGCAGAGAAGTAGCCTTACTACAAATTATTATTATTATTATTATTATTATTATTATTATTATTATTATTATTATTATTATTATTCCAGGGAGATGCACTATCACCTTTATTTTTAACTTCGCTCTCGAATATGCCATTAGGGAAGTTCAGGATAATAGAGAGGGTGTGGAATTGAACGGGTTACATCAGATTCTTGTCTATGTGGATGACGTGAATATGTTAGGGAAAACACGGAAATTCTAGTTGAAGCAAGTAAAACGATAGGGTTGGAAGTAAATCCCGAAAAGACTAAGTATATGATTATGTCTCGTGACCAGATAGTACGAAATGGAACTATAAAAATTGGAAATTTATCCTTCGAAGAGGTGGAAAAATTCAAATATCTTGGAACAACAGTAACAAATAGGCCTATAAATAACACTCGGGAAGAAATTAAACGGAAAATAAGTTTTGGGAAATGCCTGTTATTATTCGTTTGAGAAGTTTTTATCATCCAGTCTGCTGTCAAAAAATCTGAAAGTTAGAATTTATAAAACAGTTACATTACCAGTTGTTCTTTATGGTTGTGAAACTTGGACTCTCACTTTGAGAGAGGAGCAGAGATTAAGGGTGTTTGAGAATAAGGTGCTTAGGAAAATATTTGGGGATAAGAGGGATGAAGTTACAGGAGAATGGAGAAAGTTACACAACGCAGAACTTCACGCATTGTATTCTTCACCTAACATAATTAGGAACTTAAAATCCACACGTTTGCGATGGGCAGGGCATGCAGCACGTATGGGCGAATCCAGAAATGCATATAGATTGTTAGTTGGGAGGCCGGAGGGAAAAAGACCTTTGGGGAGGCCGAGACGTAGATGGGAGGATAATATTAAAATGTATTTGAGGGAGGTGGGATATGATGATAGAGACTGGATTAATCTTGCTCAGGACAGGGACCAATGGCGGGCTTATGTGTGAGCGGCAGTGAACCTCCGGGTTCCTTAAAAGCCAGTCAGTAAGTATTATTATTATTATTATTATTATCCACCGGGAGCTTTCATCTCGTTTGCAATTTCCTTCTACATTTTAGAAACCACATTATTATCGTGATATTGTTTCAAAGTGGGATTGTACAGAACATATCTTTCCTGTACTAAAACAAATAATCTATTCGCATAGAGCTTCATTACAAATAATTGTGCACTACACAGCAATAGTATTTGTAGATAGCGGAAGCTTGCAATCGTGGACTTAGCTATTCACGCATGCGCAGTACGCTGCGCGCATCAGGCAGCTCGCGACCAAGTTGAAGCAGTCACCCAATGTTGCCTCCTCGTATCTGCTCGCGACCCTCTTGTCGCGTCTGATTCTGTGTGCACCCCATCATAAGAAATAAATGAGAGACAAGTACCAACAGACAAAATGTTGCGTCGCGCAGCCCCTCGTCTGATTCGTGTGCAACCGGCCTTATTGTGATAGGAGACTTACCTAAAGCTATGACAACAGAAATGTAAAACAAATGAAATATGACTGTGTTGCTATCTATACTAATAATAAATCTGTAGCCAACATTTTTCTGGTAATTTTCGATTTTCCAAAAATAATTGGTGTTAACATGTATAATTAACCATTCTGAAACCGAAAAGCGCTTTTTTTTAATTTTTGTCTGTCTGTCTGTCTGGATGTTTGTTGCCTTTTCACGCGATAATGGCTGAACCGATTTATATGAAAATTGGAATATAAATTAAATTCGTTGTAACTTAGATTTTAGGCTATATGGCATTCAAAATACTTTATTTAAAAGGGGGGTTATAAGGAGCCTCAATTAAATAAATCGAAATACCTCGCTTATTATTGATTTTCATGAAAAATATTACATAACAAAAGTTTCTTTAAAAATAATTTCCGATAAGTTTTATTCTATACAAAATTTTGATAGGACTGATATTTAATGAGATAAATGAGTTTTAAAATTACAATAACAACGCCATCTAAGGCGCTGTTCTGAAATAAAAACAAATGACTTCGTCTATAAGGGGCCTTGGACAACAACAATCGAGAGCTATTAAACATAGCCTAAGAGAATATTTCTGTGTTTGTATGAAGTAATATCGGAAGCTAATTAATTGTTTAATTATTATTTCACCATTGGAAAGTGTAGTTTCTCTAGATGGACATAATTCTACAATGTTATTACACTAACTTCTGAAACACATAGCAAGTAATATAAAGTGTACACATTAAAACTAAATGATATGTCAATCTTCATTAAACTATGGTTGCGTGTAATAACAATTAAGAAACATGTTAAAGGAATTGTAATTGCACCAAATGATTGCTCTCTGGACCAAAATGACCGCATTTTAAATACTTAAATACAATTTAAATTAAGTAACATATTAAACGATTTATCCTTCTATCAAACACGAATGTTCCCTGAATCAAACGTCCTATTTTAATTATGTAATTACTTTATATTTATTTCTAACAGGTGCAGCGGAGCGCACGGGTACGGCTAGTTATGATATAAACAGAAGAGGCTGGGGTACATTACTATTGTAGAGAACAAAAGAAATTTAAGTTATGATGCAGACAAGCAAAAGAAGTAAGATACTAAAACCATGTGTACAATAATTATTACTTGAATGTAATTTTATCATTTTTACGAGGGTATAAAAATTATCTGCCCGCACGTATGTTTATTTGGCAGGAGGACTCCGTTCGACAATTCTTTGCGGCAGCTGGTGTAGATCTATTCAGAACGTGGAATTCACAGTGTCGCAGCACACTATAAAGCAGCGGTGCCCAACCTGTGGCCTGCGGACTCTTAGGAGTTCCTCGAGTGATTTGAAAGTGTTCCGCAGAATATAGGTGTATTTTCAAACGATATTTTAACGAAGCTTAACTTTATCACGTTTTGTGAATTTTATCAGCTTGATGGAATATGTTTTTTAACTTAAACTTTTGAGACACAGAGCTTAACAGCAATTACTTCTATTATTACGATGTACCGAAGTACATATGATATTTCCGTGCAGAAATTCTGCGTCATCATATGATGAAGGATTAGTGGAACAGAGAAAAATTCTCTCCGGCACCAGGATTTGAACCCGGGTTTTCAGCTCTACGTGCTGACGCTCTATCTACTAAACCACACCGGATTCCCATCCCGATGTCGGATTGAATCCTCTCAGTTTAAGTTCCACCTCTTGGGTTCCCTCTAGTGCCTACCCTCATGCACTGCGTCATAGATGTATGACAGTGGCACAATGTCCACACATGTGCAGAGGTGCACTCGTTATGAGTGACTAAGAGGCCGGGATCCGACGGAATAAGCACAGTCTTAAATCACTAAGGGCCGTATTCATAGATATTCTTAGCGTGGGCTTCCGGTGGATGATCAGGAACTAATGCTTTTCGTATTCATAAACCAGTGTAAGCGATATGATATGATATGAATCCTGTACAAGTAATCAGTCGATAGCCGGGGCTAGTTTAGCATGTTCGTAGCGCGGGCTAGCAAATTGTCTATGCATAGGACCCTAAGTGATTATTTTTCGCATATTATATTATTACACATGTACCGAAGTACACTTAGTGATTTAAGACTGCGCTTACTCCGTCGGATCCCGGCCTCTTAGTCACTCATAACGAGTGCACCTCTGCATATGTGTGGACATTGTGCCACTGTCATACATCTATGACGCAGTGCATGAGGGTAGGACACTAAAGGGAGCCCAAGAGCTGGAACTTAAACTGAGAGGATTCAATCCGACATCGGGATGGGAATCCGGTGTGGCTTAGTGGATAGAGCGTCAGCACATAGAGCTGAAAATCTGGGTTCAAATCTCGGTGCCGGAGAGAACTTTTCTCTGTTCCACTCATCCTTCAGCAATTACTTCGCCAAAGGGACTTCTCTTGGTTTGCAAGTCTTGCTTACCTATACGACCTTTTTAGTTTCTTTTTTCCTTTTTTCTTTTTTAAGGGTCCCTTCAGACAAGGCCACTTTTAGTGGTGCGTTAGTGGCGTTGTTAAATTTTTGTAGAGAATTTTTCAGTCTTCCAGTGAACATGGACGTAGAAGGAGATATACTTATGGCAAATTTGCTCATACGGAGAAAGAATAGACGTAAAAATAGAATTAGTTTTGGAAAGAGAGAATCGAGGACTATTCCATATCTTGTTTGATGATTTACATAAGACAACAAAAATATTAATTTAAATTTACGCAAATGAGGAACGATATGGCATAAAACATATTTTTGTTTACTTTTAAGAATTCAAAATTAAATATAATAGGCACCAAACATGAAACAATCATAGCACGTACGAATAATTCAACCAATATACTAGAAATAGGTGTCTGTAGGGTAATGACAAAGTCAAAAGCAGTGGTGTAATTGAACCCAGGTTCAAACCTGAGATCAGCTAGTTTTTCATCTCTTTGTTAATATTGTGACAGCGACGTGAGATTCGAACTCACGACCAGCGTCCCGCGAGAGAGCATATCGCGCGGGCTTCACGGGGAAAGGGGCCTACACGCGAGGGGAGGCTGCGCGCGCAGCTGCTACTTAACGCAGTGAATGTGGAACGACCTTCCCGACTATTCCAGAAGTCCGTCGAAGTGGAGATATCGAGATAATTCTCTACACACCTGTAGAAATTTCTCGCAACTATGATTTTGCTATAAAAGAAGAAGCGCCAGCGAACTCGAGCAGAGTTTTCAGTTATTCAGTCAGTGAGAAAGCCAGAGCAAGGAAGCCAGTCTTGTGCACCGGAGTTCGACTCGAGTGTGCGTCCGCAACTGCGTCAGCAGCCGAAGGCCTGAGTTCGAGTGCAGTGGACCGCAGTTGGAGGGACCCGAGTTCGAGTACAGTGAACTGTCTCTGAAGGTCTGTGGTTCGAGATACTGTGAACTCGAGTGACTGAGATAGGAGAACTGTGAACTGAGAACTGGTAGTTCTGATTTGTAAATAGTGCTTTGTAAATATTAGTTAAGATTAACAGTTCATTGTTGTGCGTAATAGTCCAAGTAAATTGTCATTGTCGTCGGTGGAGTGCTATAACGAATACTGTGTTGAGTGAAGATCCAATTGTTGACGAGAGCGTTTAAGGTGAATTGTAGAAAGGAATTATTGTTGTGACGAATAAATTACATTGTTGTTACTAATAAAATTTACAATATTTTATTTAGTATATTATTTTAAACACGTTATTTTATTTTAACGTGAAGTAAAGGGGATTTTACTACATAAATAATATATCCGCAATCGCACTAGTCCAGCAATTTAGTAGTCTATGGTATTATTTTATTATTATTATTATTATTATTATTATTATTATTATTATGTTATTATTATTAATTTATTAATTGTGTTATTATTAATTGTCATTATTGTCACCGGGTATTTACCGATTTGCAGTGTGAATAAATACGTACGTACATTACGACGAAGTCAAGTGAAGCGACTAGAAGCATTTGAAATGTGAATATGGAGAAAAATGGAGCTTGTGAAATGGACAGAAAGAATAGGAAATGAACAATAGTATAATAATATTAACAAGGAGCATCCTAAATTAAATGAAGCATGATCACTTGAAATAACGTTTAAAGTAAATCTAATTTGTATCTTAACTCTAAGTTCGAACTAAATCCACGAGTATGATATGTTCATATAGTACATGCACAAGTACCTTTCAACACTATACTCATTTCGCTGTAAACTCTCTCACTGCACTGGAACTACGACACATTTTACTGATACTATTCTGATTTTACTAACATTTCAAAATCATTTCACTGTTCAAATACTTCACTCTACCAGTATAAATTATAAAACTTCACTGATACAAACACACTTCACTGACACACTTCACACTTTACTGACACACTTCACTCTTTACTGACACAACACACTTCACTGACACGCTTCACACTTTACTGACACAACACATTTCACTGACACACTTCACACTTCACACTTTACTGACAGAACACATTTCACTGACACAACACACTTCACTGACACACTTCACTCTTTACTGACACAACACACTTCACTGACACGCTTCACACTTTACTGACACAACACATTTCACTGACACACTTCACACTTTACTGACAGAACACATTTCACTGACACAACACACTTCACTGACACACTTCACACTTTACTGACACAAACGCACTTCACTGACACACATCACACTTTACTGACATACTTCACACTTAACTGACACAACACATTTCACTGACACAACACACTTCACAGACACTTCACACTTTACTGACACAACACATTTCACTGACACAACACACTTCACTCACACAACATACTTTTTCACTGATACAACACTTCAAATAACAAAACATCAATTACACCCATTAAATAGTGTGCATAATATACACCCGTCCATTAGTAAAGTCCTTAAGTCTATTTTTAAATACATGTTTGGTTATTGGTAAAACCTTTAATAAGTGGTAAAGCCTTTAGTTAGTAGTAAATCCTTTAATTAAGTCCATGTTTCTGCCCGATACAATGCCAGACTCCACACAAAGCACTTCACTAGTCTCCTCCTCGTCAATAATTTATCAAGGATGCTTAATTCACTATTTTAAGCAAGTGTTTAATGATTATAATGTGACTGCCAACCTACATTGTATAAAATATTTTGGGGGTTCGCCAAAATGAAATAGGATCCATGAGCTCCAAGGGTTCGTGGCACTGCTCTGAACCGCCTGTCTTGACATCTGTCTCCAGTGAGACCCCAGAACTAGCACTGTGCACGCAGGTGGGAAGACTGACACCTCGCAATTCGCTTCGTGGGATGCCATAGGGGCAGTGTGCGCGTTTGTGTGTCTTTCTTAATGCGGCATGTCGGAGATGTAATTTCCTGCAGTTTTACCCCTATACGTAGCTGTCAGGATTGCCAGTTAAAAATTAAGTGGTTTCGATTACCGCTTGATGTATAGAATACATAACCCAGTTATTATTAATAGCACTATTAACCATACCAAGAAATGTTGCCCATTTAAGCAATAACATTTCCTTGCAGTAAATCATTTTCTTCTTTAAAATGTTTCAGAACCTGTTGCACTCCGTTCCCTGAACAGTAGGCTCGCATTAAAAGCTGGTTATCAGGGATGCCCAAAATTACAGGGCTTCCCAAAGCATTACGGATTTTAAATTCATAATAACTTAACAAATTCTTAGACAATGTTGAAAATTTGAGCAATGTCTCTTTATTCTAGCGGTCTTACTAATAAATCGAGAACGAGACTTATGCAGAATTGGAAGATAGCTGTAGACCTATAAGTAGGGCTAGGATTTTGATGAAATTGCATCTTTTTTCTAGTAAGCCAGAAACATGGCTGCTTTAGTATTTATATGTTATGTGATAAACTGAGTGTTTTAAGACATATTTGTGAGGGCATTTTTTTGCATTTCTTGCCTGTTTCAATTCATGAGAGCATCTTTTGTTTTATTCGGGGATTTTTTAGGTATTTTTATTTAATTTTGGCCATAAATCCCCATTATTAATGTAAAATAATGTATATTTCCTTTGATATTTTCTTTACATATTTTGTCCATTAATACCCATTATTTGATGACGTGAATATGTTAGGAGAAAATCCACAAACGATTAGGGAAAACACGGAAATTCTACTTGAAGCAAGAAAAGAGATAGGGTAGGAAGTAAATCCCGAAAAGACAAAGTATATGATTATGTCTCGTGACCAGAATATTGTACGAAATGGAAATATAAAAATTGGAGATTTATCCTTCGAAGAGGTGGAAAAATTCAAATATCTTGGAGCAACAGTAACAAATATAAATGACACTCAGGAGGAAATTAAACGCAGAATAAACATGGGAAATGCCTGTTATTCGGTTGAGAAGCTTTTGTCATCTAGTCTGCTGTAAAAAAATCTGAAATTTAGAATTTATAAAACAGTTATATTACCGGTTGTTCTGTATGGTTGTGAAACTTGGACTCTCACTTTGAGAGAGGAAGATAGGTTAAGGGTGTTTGAGAATAAGGTGTTTAGGAAAATATTTGGGGCTAAGAGGGATGAAGTTACAGGAGAATGGAGAAAGTTACACAACGCAGAGCTGCACGCATTGTATTCTTCACCTATATAATTAGGAACATTAAATCCAGACGCTTGAGTTGGGCAGGACATGTAGCACGTATGGGCGAATCGAGAATTGCATATAGAGTGTTAGTTGGGAGGCCGGCGAGAAAAAGACCTTTGGGGAGGCCGAGACGTAGATGGGAGGATAATATTAAAATGGATTTGAGGGAGGTGGTATATGATGATAGAGAATGGATTAATCTTGCTCATGATAGGGATCAATGACGGGCTTATGTGAGGGCGGCAATGAACCTCCGGGTTCCTTAAAAGCCAAAAGTAAGTAAGTAATACCCATTATTTTGTATAACATTTTAATCGTTTTTCTACACAAATATTGTCATTTTAACGTAGTATACCCCGTGTAATGGATCAGCACATGAAGGGTCAAGACCAACCAGCCGACTGCTGACCTCACGTCCACATGCTGAAGCAGAGGTGAACGATCATACATGGAAACTACATCAGGTAAAATAATTAATTAAAGTGTACTGCTTAGAAAAAAATATGTAAAATTTAATTTAATTTAATTACTAGTCTAAATATTAAGTAGTAGAAAACCTCTTTTCCTACTAAGCCAATTATGTAAGCTCAATTTTTAGGGCATTTTAAGGGCATTTTTGAAAGATTTTTAGGTCATAAATAAATTGTTTTAGAACATTTTTTCATGATTCATAGGTCATCAAAATCCTAGCCCTACCTATAAGCAATATATACATAGGAATTGCTTTGCAGTAGTTACAGTAAAAGGCAAAAAAAAAAAAAAAAAAGGTATCCCCTAACATGCCATGAAGGCACTTGGGGGGGCATGAAAGTAGAGCCCCATGCTTTTCAAGACCTCGACACTAGAATGAGGTGGTGTGGTCGGCACCACGCTCTGACCGCCTTTTACCCCCGGGAAAGACCCGGTACTCAATTTTATAGGAGGTTGAGTGAATCTCGGGGCCGTTTTGAAAGTTTGGCAACGAGAAAAAATCCTGTCACCACCTGGGATCGAATCCCGGACCTTCCAGTCCGTAGCCAGCTGCTCTACCAACTGAGTTACAGTAGTTATAGTAGCAATACGACACCCTCTGTTTAAACGTTATAATATAGGCCTAAAGAAAAAAATGGCCGCCTCTCTAACAGCTGTTCTTATCGATTGTCATTTGAGGAGCATAGTATCAAAGTTAGAGAACTCAATTTTTTGTGATTTCGAGATATTGATTGTTTCTCCATAGAATTTTGTGTGCTAAATGCGATTCTGGAACTGTTTAGGTTCATAAACGGACAGAACAGAGCGAAAACAGAACTTAATTGTGCGTTTTAGAATCAAAATGTAGACAACGCCACTGTTGCTTGGTTTCAAATTAGGACAATTCCTTCAGTAGCCAATGAGAAGCCCACATTCGAACCACCTTTTCCCATCATGCATCGCGAATCCAACATGGCTGATTGTTTATATAATCGGTTTGTGGATGAATATAATACTGTTTTACGTAAATTTGCTTTTAAACCGAGTTAGAAGAGACTTAAATTCAGAAGTAGACAATTTCGCTTTAAACATGGCTAACAACTCCACTTTAAATATGGCTTCGTTTGGTTTCAAAAACAGATAACTCCACTTTAAATATGACTTCGTTTGTTTTCAAAAACAGACAACTCCACTTTAAATATGGCTTCGTTTGGTTTCAAAAACAGACAACTCCACTTTAAATATGACTTCATTTGGTTTCAAAAACAGACAACTCCACTTTAAATATGACTTCATTTGGTTTCAAAAACAGACAACTCCACTTTAAATATGATTTCATTTGGTTTCAAAAACAGACAACTCCACTTTAAATATGGCTTCGTTTGGTTTCAAAAACAGACAAACAACTACACTTTAAATATGACTTCATTTGGTTTCAAAAAAAGATAACTCCACTTTAAATATGGCTTCGTTTGGTTTCAAAAACAGACAACTCTACTTTACATATGGCTTCCTTTAGTTTCAAAAACAGACAACTCCACTTTAAATATGACTTCATTTGGTTTCAAAAACAGACAACTCCACTTTAAATATGACTTCATTTGGTTTCAAAAACAGACAACTCTACTTTAAATATGGCTTCCTTTGGTTTCAAAAACAGACAACTCCACTTTAAATATGACTTCATTTGGTTTCAAAAACAGACAACTCCACTTTAAATATGGCTTCCTTTGGTTTCAAAAACAGACAACTCCACTTTAAATATGACTTCATTTGGTTTCAAAAACAGATAACTCCCCTTTAAATATGACTTCATTTGGTTTCAAACACAGACAACTCTACTTTAAATATGGCTTCCTTTGGTTTCAAAAACAGACAACTCCACTTTAAATATGACTTCATTTGGTTTCAAAAACAGACAACTCCACTTTAAATATGGCTTCGTTTGGTTTCAAAAACAGACAACTCCACTTTAAATATGACTTCATTTGGTTTCAGAAACAGACAATTTCACTTTAAATATGACTTCATTTGGTTTCAAAAACAGACAACTCCACTTTAAAAATGGCTTCATTTGGTTTCAAAAACAGACAACTCCATGACTTAGTTTCAGAGATGGATAACTCCACTTTTAACCTTAAATTTCGACCTGAAAATTAATTCTATGACCTATGAGAAAATTAAAAAAAAAAATGTAGGTATTACGGTGACATTGGTTTCCAAGCATCTCGTTTTTCGCCTTTCCTGTAAAAAAAAAAACAAACAAAAACAAAAGTGGAGTTGTCCAACTTTGATACCAAGCTCCTCTTCATGATGCTAGTTTCCTTGTAACCACAGAACACAAATCAAAGACCACAGAATAATTAGAATATGTCTGTAGTTGTAATAATAATAATAATAATAATAATAATAATAATAATAATAATAATAATAATAATAATAATGATTTATTTTAGCTGGCAGAGTTAAGGCCGTAAGGCCTTCTCTTCCACTCAACCAGCAAAAAGTGTATATACATATGCATGAACTTACAAAGAATTCAACAATTTGATTTAGATGAGAGTTACATGTATACAAGAGTTATTTACGAATTAAATTGTACTCTTTGATCAAAGTATAGCGTGGTAATAGATCAGGTCCAGTTGTATGCTAACGTTCAAAGATATCTGACATGCAAGTTGCTGATCGTGTAGCGAGTTTTCTAACCACAGGATAAGTCAGAACCAAAGATGTAACAAACTGACAAACAGTTTCGTTCGTTCTCAATAGGTGACACTATTATTAAGACGGGAAAAAAGTGTTGGGGAAAATGATGATGTAGTTTAAGTATGAATTATTCTCATATTGATAATATCAGCGGTTTCCTGCTAAACATAATTCTTTTTACAATCATTAGATGGAGATGAAATTTTGAGT
Organism: Periplaneta americana; assembly: GCA_025594305.2. Classification (NCBI taxonomy): domain Eukaryota; kingdom Metazoa; phylum Arthropoda; class Insecta; order Blattodea; family Blattidae; genus Periplaneta; species Periplaneta americana. Next base: position 153,251,217 of record JAJSOF020000013.1, read on the forward strand.
TCTATTATTTGGGTATATTTATGTATACTATTGGCAACACTGACTTACCTTCGCCATCTATTCATAAAAACGAATAACTTTACTTCTCCCCAGAATCCAGCCATTCAGGACGAGATTATTGCAGGTCAAATACTTGATTCCCTTATTTCCTCTTTCACATCTGACAAGGACATCGCTCGTATTAAAGCTCTCCAAGAGAAGGAATCTGGATCTTGACTTCATGCTCTGCCTTCCTCCTTCCCCTATTATTTATTCGCTCGTTTTCATACTCTCTCTCGCTATCATAATATTAATACTCGATCACAACGCGATAACACACTAGAAATTCCACTTCACACATCATCTCTGTATTCCTCATCTTTCACTGTTGCTACCTCTCGTCACTGGAACTCTCTGCCGCCTGAAGTCAAGGGCTGCCGAACATTGAAATCTTTCAAATCCAAGTTAGAAAATTATCTTATGAGAGTTGCCAAACTAACTTACTATTATGACAAGTGTTGTATTGCATGTTTCCACGTATTCACATTTTTTTATGTTCTAGTGATATTTAACTTATTTTATATTTTTGTTTTCATATTTTCCGATAATGGTATATCTATAACGTGATAAGTTGAGTTATAACTTATATAATCCTAATTTTCCTTACTGTGTGTACTTAAAAATATTGTATTCATTGTATGCTTTGTACTGCACTATTTTATTACTATTATTATTATTATTATTATTATTATTATTATTATTATTATTATTATTATCAATAATTGTCTTATTTTTTTATACTTTGTATGTATCATTTATTTTGACCTGCTGTTCACATTTTATTGTGCTTTTTTCTTTCTTTTTGTATGTTATATATTATGTCTGATTTCTACTTACCGGTACTTGTTGTTTACATTTTATTATTATTATCTTATTCAGTTTTGTGTGTAAAATTGTAGTGTACTTTGTAAATTGGTAGTGTTTTTTGTAACGCAGTTTTACTCCTGGTTGAATGTTAGAGAAGGCCGTATGGCCTTAATTCTGCCAGGTTAAATAAATCATTATTATTATTATTATTATTATTATTATTATTATTATTATTATTATTATTTTGGTACCATGATGGATAGTAAATCTTTCCAAATCGCTACTGCATTGCGTTTGGGCTGTAAAATTTGCCTTGTACACTATGTATATCCGGAGAGGGACATCATGCCTTAAGCTGTGCCAGAAGTAAAGGTCGCATTCCTAGGCATTCTGCTATTAATGACATCATCAGTAGATCTTTAACCTCCTGTGACATTCCAACTCTTCTTGAACCATCTGATATTAGTCGGTCGGATGGTAAACGACCTGACGGCTTGACATTAATTCCTTGGTCCAAAGGTAAATCACTCATCTGGGATTTTACATGTGTAGATACATTAGCCCTTTCCCATTTAAAATCTTCTGTCAATTGTGCTGGATCTACTGCTGAATCTGCTTATCATGCTAAACGACGTAAATATGAACATTTAACATCAAATTACATCTTCGTCGCTTTTGCAGTTGAGATCTTTGGTCCGTGGTGTAGAGACGCTAAAGATCTACTGACCCAAATTGGTACACGCCTACTGTCCCGTACCGGCGATCCTAGATGTATCAGTTTCCTTCGTCAACGCATTGGAATAGCGGATCAGCAAGGGAATGCTGCCTCCATCCTGGGATCATTTCCTAACTCTATTTCGATGGATGAGATCTTTCTCATTTAATGTAAATTATCTAAAGTGTTTATTAAAAAAAAGAACCTGAAAAAAATGTCCAATATACAGAAATGTCTACAAATCATGTCCTATATACAGAAATCTCCAGAAGTTAAAATGTTCAATAGACAGAAATCACCAGAAATCAAAATGCCCAATAAACAATATGTTCAACTAGCCGTACCCGTGCGCTCCGCTGCACCCGTTAGAAATAAATATAAAGTAATTACATAATTAAAATAGGACATTTGATCCAGGGAACATTCGTGTTTGATAGAAAGATAAATCGTTTAATATATTACTTAATTTAAATTGCATCCAAATAATTAAAATGCGATCATTTTGGTCCAGAGACCACTCATTAGTGCAATGACAATTCCTTTAACATGTTTATAATTTTTATTACATGCAACCATAGTTTAATGAACATTGACATCATTTAGATTTAATGTGTATACTTTATTTTACTTGTTATAGGTTTCCATTGAATTATGGTAATAACCTAATTTTAACCCTTGTTGTATTCTACGTATTCAGTAAATGGCGTTTGGCCCACTATGGTTCTGAACCCTTCAAATAACTTAAATTATATTATATTATATTATATTATATTACATTACATTATATTATATTATATCAGAAGTTACTGTAATAACATTATAGCATTATGTCCATCTAGAGAAACTACACTTTCCAATGGTGAAATAATAATTAATTATACAAATCGGTTAATTTAGCTTCCGATATTACTTCATACGAACACAGAAACATTCTCTGTAGGCTATCTTTCATAGCTTTCTATTGTTGCTGTCCAAGACCCCTTATAGACGAAGTCATTTGTTTTTTATTTCATTATACGGCCTGAGATGGCAGTTATTTTAATTTTAAAACTCATTTATCTCATTAAATATCAGTCCTATCAAAATTTTTCATGGAATAAAACGTATCGCAAATTATGTTTAAAGAAACGTTTGTTATGTAACATTTTTCACAAAAATCAATAATAAGCGAGATATTTCGATTTATTTAATTCAGGCCCCCTTATAACCCCCCTTTTAAATAATGTATTTTGAATGCTATATAGCCTAAAATCTAAGTTACAACGAACATAATTTATATTCCAATTTTCATCGAAATCCGTTCATCTATTATCGCGTGAAAAGGTAACAAACATACAGACAGACAGACAGACAGACATATAAACAAAAATGTCAAAAAAGCGATTTTTGGTTTCAGGGTGGTTAATTATATATGTTAGGACCAATTATTTCTGGAAAATCGAAAATTACCAGAAAAATTTCGGCTACAGATTTATTATTAGTATAGATGACTATGGGTATTTAAGAAACTTAACATTTCGTGACTGGGGACATTTTTGTGAATTTTGTATCATTTGTGTAATGCTCATGTTATTTTATAAAAACTGAACTGACTTCGAACACGAGCTTTGCTCTTTTGGGGTACGTTCATGTAACGTTTTTATATGTTAAATGTTATTATTAAATAAATGTAAATAAATAAATAAATAAAATAAAATAATACCATCGGTCATAGCTTATAACGTAACATGTGTAAGTAATAGAAAAAATGAACAAATTTCATTTAAATGAACGAAAATGCCATTATGCAATTCATGTAATAATAGTAATAATTTAAAATGTCCAAAAATATGTTGAGATAAGTAGTAATTTGTGAAAGACAATGGAAAACCTTTAGCATTCACAATTTTATCTAAGCTCTAAGCGATAAGAATACACGCAAAGCTCTCCTAAGTGTCAATTATTCACAATGAAAACATTAACACGAGGACATAGAAGTTGGCCGTTGAGTCACCTTCCACAATAGAAACTTATAGACCTAGTACCCGTAAGGCCATGAATGCAAACAATTATTACTGACGTTACCTCTAAAGAAAAACCTTCTAGTTTACAAATTTCTGCGTTCACGTTTTCGTTCACTTCTAATGTTAACGTTTATGAAAATCATTGTGAATGGTTACATTAAATAACCTGACAGCACGCTTCGGCGTTTACATTGCTTTTGCGTTTACTTCCCATTGTGAATAGCCTTTTAATTAAATTTATACGCGAAAGCTTTGAAAAATTATAATTATGCTAACATTTAAACTGCTGTTATGCAAATCTAGTCTTTCAGGTAAAGCTCCCTGTAAAGCAGATTTGAATAATTTCAAGGGAAAAATTGTTCCGGAGCCGGGTATCGATCCCGAGACCTCTGGTTGAACGTACCAGCGCTCTGCCAACTGAGCTACCCGAGAACTCCACCCGACACCGTCTCAACTTTTCCCTTTATATCCACACAACTCGCGTGTGCACTCGATGTGGGTCTCTGGCGTTTCGTCACCCCACGCGAGTTGTGTGGATATAAAGGGAAAAGTTGAGACGGTGTCGGGTGGAGTTCCCGGGTAGCTCAGTTGGCAGAGCGCTGGTATGTTCAACCAGAGGTCTCGGGATAGATACCCGGCCCCGGAACAATTTTTCCCTTGAAAGTATTCAAAACTGCTGTTGTTTAGTCAGCTGTCCGAAGACAGGTCTGAAACTCACAAGAGATAACAAGAAGGCACCACTTATGAGGCAACTAGGCCAGGAGATAATGGGGTAGGGTGGTCAGTTCCTTTCTTCCTCCATTACATACATCGCCGACTAGATACATTACACTAATCAGACTTCAGATGCATACAAACGATTTGTTCTTCCTCTGACACATATCGTCAAGTGAGATGTACTGCCTGATAATAGGATGCATGAAAATTTGCAGCCATAGTGCAATGTAATTAATCCATCGTTATAATGTAATATTTAAGAATTTTCAGCCGTGAAATATAACTTTTAAGTGTAGGTATGTTTTTCCTTTACTCATGTAGCCATAATCTGATATGATTTATCCAGCGTTATAGTGGATTATTTAGAAATATTTTAAGCCGTGAAACATAATTTTTAGATGTATGGTTTTCATTTAACATTTTAAGCCGTGAAACAATTTTAGGTGTATGTTTTTCTTTAGTAAACATTATTTAAGTAGTGAAACAATTATTTTTAGGTGTATGTCTTTCCTTTAAAATTTATTTTTAGTGTATGTCTTTCCTTTAAAATTTATTTTTAGGTATATGTCTTTTTTAAATTTTAAGCCGTGAAAGATAATTTTTAGGTGTATGTTTTTCGTTTCACATTTTAAGCCGTGGAACATAATGTTTAGGTTTATGTCTTTCCTTTAACATTTTAAGCCGTGAAACAACAATTTTAGGGTATAATAATAATAATAATAATAATAATAATAATACTAATAATAACAATAATAATAATGACTTTATTTAACCTGGCAGAGTTAAGGCCTTAAGGCCTTCTCTTACACTCGACCAGGTATGTCTTTTCTTTAATATTTTAAGCCGTGAAACATAATTTTTAGGTGTATGTCTTTTTTTAGCTAATATTTTTATGCCGTAAAACATAATTTTAGATGTAAGTCTTTCCTTTAACATTTTAAGTCTGAAACATAATTTTTAGGTTTATGTCTTTCCTTCAGCTAATATTTTATGTCGTAAAACATAATTTTAGGTGTATCTTTCCTTTAACATTTTAAGCCTGAAACATAATTTTTAGGTGTATGTCTTTCCTTTAGCTAATATTTTATGTCGTAAAACATAATTTTAGGTGTATCTTTCCTTTAACATTTTAAGCCTGAAACATAATTTTTAGGTGTATGTCTTTCCTTTAGCTAATATTTTATGTCGTAAAATCTAATTTTAGTTGTATCTTTCCTTTAACATTTTAAGCCTGAAACATAATTTTTAGGTGTATGTCTTTCCTTTAGCTAATATTTTATGTCGTAAAACATAATTTTAGGTGTGTCTTTCCTTTAACATTTTAAGCCTAAAATATAATTTTTAGGTGTATGTCTTTCCTTTAGCTAATATTTTATGTCGTAAAACATAATTTTAGGTGTGTCTTTCCTTTAACATTTTAAGCCTGAAACATAATTTTTAGGTGTATGTCTTTCCTTTAGCTAATATTTTATGTCGTAAAACATAATTTTAGGTGTGTCCTTCCTTTAACATTTTAAGCCTGAAACATAATTTTTAGGTATATGTCTTTTCTTTAGCTAATATTTTATGTCGTAAAACATAATTTTAGGTGTATCTTTCCTTTAACATTTTAAGCCTGAAACATAATTTTTAGGTGTATGTCTTTCTTTAGCTAATATTTTATGTCGTAAAACATAATTTTAGTTGTGTCTTTCCTTTAACATTTTAAGCCTAAAACATAATTTTTAGGTGTATGTCTTTTTTTAGCTAATATTTTATGCCGTAAAACATAATTTTAGATGTAAGTCTTTCCTTTAACATTTTAAGCCTGACACATAATTTTTAGGTGTGTCTTTTTTTAGCTAATATTTTATGCAGTAAAACATAATTTTGTATGCAAGTCTTTCCTTTAACATTTTAAGCCTGAAACATAATTTTTAGGTGTATGTCTTTCCTTTAGCTAATATTTTATGTCGTAAAACATAATTTTAGGTGTGTCTTTCCTTTAATATTTTAAGCCGTGAAACAGTTCTTAGGTGTATGTCTTTCCTTCAACATTATAAGCCGTGAAACAATCATTTTTGCGTGTATGTTTTTTCTTTAACATTTTAAGCCGCGAAACAATGTTTATGTGCATGTTTTCCTTTACTCATATAGCCATAGTCTGATGTGATTTATCCAGCGTTATAATGGATTACTGTATTTAGAAATATTTTAAGCTATGTATCATAATTTTTAGGTGTATATTTTTCCTTTACTTATGCAGCTATAATCTGATGTAATATAATTGATTATTTAGAAATAGATAATGCTAGGTTTGCAGTGAAAGACTTGTCCTTGGGCATAAAACTGTAAATTAAATGGTAACTAAGGAAATAAATAAAAATATAACTAATAAAAAATTCATTGTTTGTCCAATTCAATAATATTTTTGTGTTTTATTTATTTTAACTCTTATGACATTTATAACGCATTGAAGTTTGAAGTGACTTTTGAATGAACTTCTACATCAGCGGAAATTAGCCACAGAGAAAAGTACACCAGAAGACAATATTAGGTGAACGAACCGCTTGTGAGGAAAACTCACATAGGAAAAACACAGTGAAAGGAAATAGGTTCTGAACAACATAAATTAAAGGAAATTTTCAGAAAATTAAACACATAAAGATGAAAATGTACCCATGGAAAACCTCAGAAGAATAATACGATTCTGGGAAAACGGCTATAGTACAGAACTCGTCAGAGGAAAATATCTAGAGAAAAAACACATATGAAGAGAAAAACAAATAATAAAACACACTGAAGAAACAGCATTTTAACGTCATAACAATGGAAAACAGCGACATAAATTATACACCAACTGAGAGTAGGAAATTTTTAGTTTGTCAGAAGGAGAACTCAAAAATAGCAAGACAGCTAGCTATACCGACAAACAGACAGCAGGCACCACAGGATGCTGTAGACAGGTCTTGGGTCGGCATCCCTGATTTCGATTATGCTAATGGACGAATTGACGCGATGTGGAGCTTGAGGCTGCTATCTATTTATTAGGATAATGAGTAGAGTGGCGCATACATTATCTCATTTGCCAAGTCCATGTCCTTACGCAGAGTGTGGTGGAGCGCAAGTCCTTGATATCTCTGTTTATAAAGAAAACTGTCATACATGACAAGAGATTTTGTAACATATACGTTGTCTTGGGAACGCAGCTTCTAATATCGCTACATGACTGTTCGCTACAATAACGAAATGCGCCATGTAATGAAGTACTTAATCTTTGTTATCTCAGTGGTTTTATTGTGTTTATGTTTTTCAGAGATCATGTCTTAGAAGTTTATTTTACAAAATGGCCATGCTCTCACTTATAACCGTTTATCTCATAGGCCTATTAACCGAAAGAAAAATAGTATTTATTTATTTAAATATCTGTCTGTCTGTCTGTCTGTCTGTCTGTCTGTCTGTCTGTCTGTCTGTCTGTCTGTCTGTCTGTCTGTCTGTCTGTCTGTCTGTCTGTCTGTCTGTCTGTCTGTCTGTCTGTCTGTCTGTCTGTCTGTCTGTCTGTCTGTCTGTCTGTCTGTCTGTCTGTCTGTCTGTCTGTCTGTCTGTCTGTCTGTCTGTCTGTCTGTCTGTCTGTCTGTCTGTCTGTCTGTCTGTCTGTCTGTCTGTCTGTCTGTCTGTCTGTCTGTCTGTCTGTCTGTCTGTCTGTCTGTCTGTCTGTCTGTCTGTCTGTCTGTCTGTCTGTCTGTCTGTCTGTCTGTCTGTCTGTCTGTCTGTCTGTCTGTCTGTCTGTCTGTCTGTCTGTCTGTCTGCCTGCCTACCTACCTACCTACCTGCCTGCCTGCCTGCCTGCCTGCCCCCCTGCCTGCCTGCCTGCCCTGCCTGCCCCTGCCTGCCTGCCTGCCTGCCTGCCTGCCTGCCTGCCTGCCTGCCTGCCTGCCTATCTATCTATCTATCTATCTATCTATCTATCTATCTATCTATCTATCTATCTATCTATCTATCTATCTATCTATCTATCTATCTATCCATCCATTTATTTAATGCAGAGGTAATTGAATGGGACTCACGGTACATTTTCAATCTCGCAGTCTGACATCAAAATGTTCAATACTTCTGTATCATATTTTAATTGGACTAATTCTACGTTACTTATTTACTTACAAATGGCTTTTAAGGAACCCGGAGGTTCATTGGCGCCCTCACACAAGCCTGCCATCGGTCCCTATCCTCAGCAAGATTAATCCAGTCTCTATCATCATATCCCACCGCCCTCAAATACATTTTAATATTATCCTCCCATCTACATCTCGACGTTCCCAAAGATTTTTTTCTCTCCGGCCTCTCAACTAACACTCTATATGCATTTCTGGATTCACCTATACGTGCTATATGCCCTGCCCATCTCAAACGTCTGAGTTTAATGTTCCTAATTATGTCAGATGAAGAATACAATGTGTGCAGTTCTGCGTTGTGTAACTTTCTCCATTCTCGTGTAACTTCATCCTTCTTAGCCCCAAATATTTTTCTAAGCACCTTATTCTCGAACACCCTTAACCTCTGTTATTCTCTCAAAGTGAGAGTCCAAGTTTCACAACCATACAGAACAACCGGTAATATAACTGTTTTATAAATTCCAACTCTCAGTTGTTATTAAAGCAGACTGGATGACAAAAGCTTCCCAATCTAATAGGCCTAGTAGCAGGCATTTTCCTTATTTATTCAGCTTTTAATTTCCTTTTTAATATATGCAATTTATATTTGTTATTGTTGCTCCAAGGTATTTGAATTTTTCTACGTCTTCAAAGGATAAACTTCCAATTTTTATATTTACATTCAATTTCGTACTACGTCCAGGTCACGAGACATAATCATATACTGTACCTTGTTTTTTTTTTTCGGAGAATCCTGCGTTATAAGACTATATTAAGCAATATGTGCTCGCCAGTCAAGATGACCAGTCTCTGTAATCGAACTGAGAACTGTGAGAACACTGCCGTCGCTTCCGCGCTTTTTCCCCGGGTCTGGGCTGAGTGACATTTGCATATGCTGGCACCTGTGAAAGTTACGAAGGCGTTTCAAGCCGCTCCCACAGTAGCGATGTCATCCACACCGCATAGACCAGTTACAGGTACAGTGCAGTACTATAACTCTGTCTGCCTTCTGCCGTCATGGAAAGAAAATGTTGTGACTGAATTTGTGAAAAGTAAATTTCATAATAAGTATGATTTTAACTCGGTTTATTCTGTAAGAAATTCCCTGTGCCTATATTATGTAGAGGAGCATCGGGTATTATGGAATATTCGAGTAATATGGAACAGTGATATTTCATCCCTATAAAATGTTACAACCTACCGGGAAGCACGAAAACTATGTACTTCACATGATCCTCCTGGCTTCAGGTTGCAGTCTCGCTTGAATTGGACTAGTGACGACTTGTTAGTAATTAATTCTGTGTTCTACTGTTTTCTATAATTTTTGCAGATAATCTGATATTAGGTGACTAAATATGTTATGTGTTGTACAGTCTGATTCGTTTGGGTATGGATAATATTAATTTATTACTGTTAGTAGGTTATTTTACGACGCTTTATCAACATCTCAGGTTATTTAGCGTCTGAATGACATAAAGGTGATAACGCCGGTCAAATGAGTCCGGGGTCCAGCACCGATAGTTACCCAGCATTTGCTCATATTGGGTTGAGGGAAAACTCCGGAAAAACCTCAACCAGGTAACTTGTCCCGACCGGGAATAGAACCCGGGCCACCTGGTTTCGCAGCCAGACGCACTAACCGTTACTCCACAGGTGTTGACTTAATTTATTATTTATGATAACAGGAAATTTTTTGCTGGTTATATTATGATTAAAAGATGGAAATTTACATATATGTATATGACAAGCAACAATGCATAATCTGAAAGGACAAATGAAAATCGTAGATGATTTAATGGGCTACTACAAATCAACAGCGGGCACAATGTGTTCTTTGGTATGCTAAATTTGAGTGTGTTAAAAGAGTTCAAAGGGAGTTTCGACGTGAGTATGGTGTGCGTAATGTACCTAAATACGATTCCATAATGTTGTGGTATCGAGCATTTGTAGAAACAGGTTCTATGTTTAGAAAATAGGGATCTATTGTTAATTATTGCGCTAGAAATTTGCGATGTTGAATTTCGACAGGATTTAAATTGAATTATGTTAGTTTTGCAATATAGTAATATTTTGCAATTGAAGGGTGAAACTGCCAAATGTTCTATGTGCCATTGAATATAATTTTACAGGAGGACAAAAGAAAAACGTTGCGCAATTGAACAAGGCACTTCAAACGGTTTGATATTATAGTTCATATTTATACTACTTCTAGCAGTACTAGCACGACGTCGCTTCTTGTGCATCACTATCATGACTGTGGAAAGGGTAGTTTAGATTTGAAATCTCACATTCAGATGTCGCGAATAATTAATCGGAAGAGCTATATCTCAATGAAATACGTACCAAATTGTAGGGTTTGAAGATCAGAAAAGAACAGATGAGACTTACGAGTGTAGATTATCAACTGAAACTGAGCTGCACAATATTAATAATGGAATTCCTCAAGGATCAATATTAGGTCCCCTACTTTTTCTAGTGTTCATAAATGATCTTGCCCCCCTAATAAAAGATTAGGTCATCCCATATTATTTCCAGATGACACGAGTATAGTAATTACAGCCAATAACTCCAACACATCCCAATCTTCAACAGAGGAAATTCTCTTCAAAATATGTGACTGGTTCTCAGTCAATAAATTAGTATTAAATTGTAACAAAACTAACATAATTCAATTTAAATCCTGTCCAAATTAAACCTCGCAAATTTCAAGCGCAATAATTAGAAACAACAACAACAGCAACCAAATTGCTTGGTTTAAAAATCGATAATTTGTTAAATTTAAAAAATCATTTTAAAGAAATTACCCCAAAACTAAATTCAGCATGTTCTGCTATTTGATCTATGCAAAAGATAGTAAATATCAATACTTTAAAAACAATATACTTTGCATACTTCCACTCGGTAATGAGTTTTGGAATAATATTCTGGGGAAATTCCACAGATAGTAACAGTATATTTCTATTACAAAAAAAGTAATTAGAATAATAGTTGGTGCCAAATCTAGGGAATCATGTAGGATTATTTTCAAAAAACTACAAATAATGCCCATGGCTTGTAAGTATATTTTTTCGTTAATAACCTTCCTCGTATGTAATCGTGAAAACTTTGTAACTAACTCAAGAGTTCACAGCATAAATACACGTCAAAAAATGACTTTCATATTCCATCGGCAAGTCTATCATGCCATCAAAAATGAGTGCGTTATATGGAAGTAAAAATTTTTAATAGCCTCCCTATCGATACAAAACATATGATTATTTAGAGCCAAATTAAAGAAGTACCTATTCCTCACACCTTCTATTCTGTAGGTGAATTCATGACATTCAACAACACTTCATGAAATTGATACTAAAACTTTGTATTGTACTAGTAGACTATATCGTAAATCTCTCTTGTATATATTTCATCTAGACCAGGCCTGCACAAGGTTTGCGCTCTCTGAGCCGGCTCGCAGCTCATGAGCGGAATGTAGATAATAGCTGCGCTCTGTATAAGGATGGACTGGATGAAGGGGTGATCTCGTACAAAATATACACAAAAGGAAGTACTATTACGAGTGTTCATGAAATGAATTCCCGTTCGGTGTTTGCAAAGCTATCTTGGACTATTATTAATTAATAAAGAAATATTTATTTTACAGAAGTAATAGAAACTCTATAGCTACTTAAATGTACAATATCATTTTGTTATATTTTTATTTATCAGTACATCAAAACGAGTTTTTATGCTGTTGGCAGCTGAAAGGAACAGTAGCCTACTGATCGTAATGAAACATCAGTTACAGATGTTCGATGTTTGCCTTTATTACAGTTGATTATAGAAAACAGTTGCTCACAAATATAAATGTTGAGCCAAACATAGCAATCATTTTCACAGCCAGCCTGTATAGTCGTGGATATTATTGCTAATGTTTAGTCTTGTAAAACTCAACCAGACTAGTAGTATTATTCAAACGATCTTTAGCTCTTAGGTCAAATTTAAGATCAATAAATTCGAACTGTAAATCGTAAAATGTTATGTTCCGTCTTTTAGATTCCTCCATACTGTACTGTAGCAGTAGGTAAGCAACATGAAACAGTCACTGAGAATAGGCCTACACACTGCTCTCCACAAAATAACTGAGTGGTCGTTTCCCTCTTCTCTACCTACAGCAAGTCTATGTCATTCTGACGTATCTTCCTCTCTGTTTCGGCGAGCGGTAAACACCGCTCTCCCGCTCCGAAGGAGAGCGCGCGCTCGTTGAGCGCTGTTTTTGCAGGCCTGATCTAGACTGTCACTATAAATTGAGACTTTATAATAGTATTAATTTTTTTTGACTTGTTCCATATTCTAGTGTGAAGCAATGTATGAATACCATGGAATGTTAATAAATACAATACAATACAATACAATCCTAAGAACTATTTTTTAATGATTGATCGTCAATGATCACGACTTTCATTTGTTCGCGTTTGATCTTCAAACCCCACGGGTTTCATTGAAATATAGCTCTTCCAATTAATTATTTGCGACGTCTCCATATGAGATTTTAAATCTAAACTATTGCGCTCTCATAAAGTTAGCCATTGTGAGAAAATGACAGCTAGAATTCTTCAGCGCTGCCTGACCTCGAACTCGAAACATTCCTATCAAATCCACATAGAACAACAGGAGTAGACAGAGTCGTTAGCTCGACACTGACAAAAGACTGGCGGGGCCCGCTACCGTGTCTGCGTGGAGCGCATTATACAGTGTGTGGAATGCTTTATGTGATAGCAGTTCTGGGTGTGTTGGGTGAACGCAAAGAGTTATTAAATTTGCCGAGATTTGTTGGCTCTGCTGCGCGTCTCTTGTACCAATGCGGGCAACACGACGCAATAAAACGCGAGTGAAGAAAACTGTAACGACCGATGAATAATAATTCGAAGGGCTGGACAATCAGCAATGCCACAAATACTCTATGTCGACACACTTTATAGGTTCTCTTCAACAGGGGCAAACTGAAAAATTCTGGCGAGATTTTCAGTGTATGAAATCACTATGAGTCGTCTTAGACTATTTTTTCTTTATATTGTGAAGACACTCGACACAGCTATTAGGAGATTTCCTAATAGTAACTAGTTTCACAAAGGCATCCGAGCACCTCCACTTAGGCTTTTTTTTTTGTGGCAACATGATTTCTTAAAGTACTCTAGATTCTTACGAATAATTTTATAATATTAACTAAACTTTTGAAAACAACCAAGAAAGCTATAGCAGTTTCTTCAATGATATTTTATGCCATTCAAGATAGTTATGACTAATTAATTCATAGTAATATAATTTTTATCACATTCAATACAGCTACTGTAGATTTTGTTAGTAACATGATTTTATGGATGGCACCTAAGAGAGGTAGTTTATAGTATCATGATTTTAATGACATCCGAAACAGCTATGGAAGATGATTTAATACTGACAAGGTTTTCGATTACATTCGAAACAGTTACGGAAGGTTATTTCATAGTAACAAGATTTTATGGCACCGAGACAGCTATGACAAATTATTGTATATTAACATTGTTTTTTATGGCAACTAAGACTGCTATAGGAGAGTATTTAATAGTGGCAGACATGGCTGCCCGGAGACTGAAACCCTTGCCCACGTCCAAGGTCAGTGTAACAGAGGTTTACTCCTCAGAAATGCCAGACACCATCATGTTCGATCCTTAATTGCAACTGCTTTAAGAAAAAAGTCTTGAACAGTAGAAGAGGAAGTTTTTGCCTTGCTACTAATGGCTCCTCTAGACGTATTGACATCATAGCGTATTCCCAGACTACCAAGAAAGGATATATAATTGATCCTACCATAAGGATTGAAACGGGGAGTAGCCAGCCGGAGGATGTCAATAAAGAAAAGATCAACATTTATCTGCCAACAGTTGATTACTTCAAAGCAAAATACCAGCTTGAAGACATTGAGGTGATTGGTCTTCTTATTGGAGCTCGTGGTGTGATTCCCAAGTTCTTTGAACGCTTCAGGAAGACTTTTGAACTACCACAGACACTTACTGCTGACATCATAACTTCAGTTTTGAAACGCTCTTGCCAAATTCTGAGTCATCATATTCACTCTGTTTAATTTTTTTATTCACTTTCTATTCATATATGTTTATTTTAATTTTCTTTCTACAAAATTTATGTAAACATTTAATATTGCAAAATTCATGTAGGAGAGTATACTGAGTCCTTCTGGGCTACCTCCAATGGGAGGCAGTTATTGCCTTACGTTACCTATTTCATAGCAACCGAGACAGCTATGACAAATTATTAAGTTAACAATGTTTTGATGGGAACCAAGATTGATATAAAGATTATTTAATACTGACAATTATTTCGAATACATCAGAGATAGTTACAGAAAGTTATTTCTAGTAATCGAGACAGCTGTGACAAATTATTGTATATTATCATTGTTTTTATGGCAACTAAGAATGCTACGGAAGATTATTTAATACGGAATTGTTTTCGAACTCATGAGAGATAGCTAAAGAAAATTATTTTATGGTAACCGAGACAGCTACGGAAGATTATTTAATATGGAATTGTTTTCGAATACATCAGAGACAGCTACAGAAAGTTATTTCATGGTAACCGAGATAGCTATATCAAATTATTGTACAGTATATTAACATCGTTTTTGATGACAACCAAGGCTCATATAGAGAATTATTCAATAGTGACTTTGTTTTCGAATACATCAGAGACAGCTACAGAAGGTTATTTCATAATAACTGAGACAGTTATGACAACTTATTGTATATTAACATTGTTTTGATGGCAACCAAAACTGCTATGGAAGATTATTTAATATGGCATTGTTTTCGAATACATCATAGACAGCTACAGAAGGTTATTTCATAGAAACCGAGACAGCTATAACAAATTATTGTATATCAACATTGTTTTTGATGGCAACCAAGACTGCTATAGAAGATTACTTTATAGTAGCATTGTTTTCGAATACATCAGAGACAGCTACAGAAGGTTACTTCATAGTAACCGAGACAACTCTAACAAATTATTGTATATTAACATTGTTTTTATGGCAACCAAGACCGCTATGGAAGATTATTTAATATGGCATTGTTTTCGAATACACCAGAGACAGCTACAGAAGGTTATTTCATAGTAACCGAGACAGCTATAACAAATTATTGTATATTAACATTGTTTTTTATGGCAACCAAGGCTGCTATAGAAGATTACTTTATAGTGGCATTGTTTTCGAATACACCAGAGACAGCTACAGAAGGTTACTTCATAGTAACCGAGTCAGCTATAACAAATTATTGTATATTAACATTGTTTTTCATGGCCGAGACTGCTGCAGAAGATTTTTTAATAGTGGAATTGTTTTCGAATATATTACAGATGGCTACAGAAGGTTATTTCATAGTGATCGAGGCAGCTATGACAAATTATTTTATACTAACATGGCTTTTGATGGCATTCGAGACTGCTGTAGATTATTTAATAGTATAAAGGTTTTCAATTACGTTCGAGACAGCTACGAAAGCAAATTTCATAGTAACATGACTTTATTGCACCGAGACAGCTGTGACAGATTATGTTACACTAACATGGTTGGTTTTGATGACACCCGAGACTGTTATAGAAGATTACTTAATAGTGTGAAGGTTTTTAATTACATCAGAGGCAACAACAAACGTTAATTTCATAATTACATCATAGTGACATGGTTTTGGTTACATTGGAGAAAATTATGGAAGCTTATTTTATAGTAGACCTAACATAATTCTATGACAGATTCTTTATAGTAACATATTTTTATGGCACCCGAGACAGGTATGGAAGATTATATGTAATATTACCGAGATTTTCGATTACATTTGAGACAGCTATGGAAGTTTATTTCATAGTAACATTATTTTATGGCACCCTAGTCATATATGATAGGTTATTTTAAAACAACATGGTTTTTATGGCACCCAATACGGCTCTGGAAGATTATTTAATACTGTAGTGACAAAATTTCCGATAATCGAGACAGCTACTGAAAGTTATTTCATAGTAACTCGGTTTTATGGCCCTTGAGACAGCTATAGAAGGTTTTAAATTACACCCGAGACAGCTATGGTAGACTGTCATTTTTTTACTTGTTTATTTAACGACGCTGTACCAACTACTAGGTTATTTAGCGTCGATGAGATTGGTGATAGCGAGTTGGTATTTGGCGAGATGAGGCCAAGGATTCTCCATAGACTATCTGACATACGCCTAATGGTTTGGGAAAACCTCGAAAAAATAAATCAACCAGGTAATCAGCCCAAGCGGAAAATGAACCCAAGCCGAAGCGCAACTCCGGATCGGTAGGCAAACGTCTCAGCCGACTGAACTACGCCAGATGTTCGCAGGCTGTCACAGTAGCATAGTAGCGCCCGAAACAGCTATGAGAAATTATTTTATAATTACATGGTTTCCACGGATGTGTCTCAGTAACATTCTGATGACAGGTTATTTTATAGTAACATAGTTGGTGATGACATCCGAGATGCTATTACAGGTTATTTCCCATTATCATGATTGTATAGCAGCTGAGATAGCTATAGCAAATTATTCATATCAACATGTATTTTTAATGACATCTGAGGCAGTTATAACATTATTTCGCAGTAACATGGTTTTTATTGCCCCCAATAGAGATATAGGCAGATTTGCTTATAATAATTTGGTATTCGAGACAGCTGTCGGAAGCTATTCGAATGGTAACTAGTTTCAAGAGGCATCCGAGACAGTTGTCAAAGGTATTCTAGTGGTAACAATTTTTATAATAATAATAATAATAATAATAATAATAATAATAATAATAATAATAATAATAATAATAATAATAATAATAATAATGATTTATTTAACCTGGCAGAGTTAAAGCCATACGGTCTTCTCTAACACTCAACCAGGAGTAAAACTGCGTTACAAAAACACTACAAATTTACAAAGTACACTACAATTTTACACACAAAACTGAATAAGATAATAATAATAATAATAATAATAATAATAATAATAATAATAATAATAATAATAATAATAATAATAATAATAATAAAATGTAAACAACAAGTAAGTAGAAATCAGACATAATATATAACATACAGAAAGAAAGGAAAAAGCATAATAAAATGTGAACAGCAGGTCATGGCACCCGAGATATCTAAAGGAAGATTCGTATGGTAGCTTAGGATATAGTTTTCAAAGGCACCCAAAATATTTTCCGGAGAAGTTCCAATGGTAAATTAGTTAGCAAAGCACCTGAGAGGGATAAGGCAGATATTCTTATAAAAACTTCTAGTTTCTGAAAGTATCTGACACAGATACGGCACGATATTTCAATGATAACTTAGTTTTAGAAAGCACTCGAAGCAGCGACAGGTGTTTCTGAATAGTAATTTATTCTGCTGTATAATTACTTAAGTCGGTATTTAAAATCTATAGGAATGTTAGAAAACGTTACAGGATTTTAATAATATTCTGATATTACATATTATGTTCTTGGTATGTAGACCAACTGAACAGCATGCCTGCTGCGGCAGAAAAGGTGTATTTCTGTCCTTGGAGGAGTTGTACTAGGCCTATAGACATTTTATCTTTTAACATCTTCACAATAGCTGCGAATAATAATTTTACAAGCACATTGATTCCACTACACAATATCGATAATGAAAGGTAGACAAAGTTTAATTCTACTTCATTCGACTTCAGTTATTGTTAAGGTATAATGAAGACTAAGTTTACACATATGGGGCGTTCAGAGCACAAGGGAATCAAGCCCACTTTTGACCAATTGGGAGATATTTCATCTGTATATACTTTGAGCTACTTTCAGAGCATAAAAGGATCATGTCCTCAAAATCTTTGCAATGGTGCAGATGTTTAAAATCGCACTCACCGTTAATGGATAATTAACTATACATAAAATACTTTATGTCTAATTTTCTGAAAAGTTTATTTTTGTGACTTGATTCTCTTGTGCTCTGAGCGCCCCATATTTCTGACTTCTACTTACAGAATAATTCGTTTTCTAATTATACAGAGTGAATACAAGTAATGTCATTATTTTCAGGGGGTTATTCTTTGAGATACTTCAAACAAAAAAGAAATTAATACAATTATGCTCGTTTTTGTTTTCTGTTCGAGATAAAAATTGTTTTATGTGAAATATTTAATACCGTGTTTTGGGAAAGCCATTGATTTAATTTCCAATATGCTTAATAAATTTAAGAGAGCAATGTATTATGATGATAAATGACTCAAAGAATTTTACTTTTGTCCTTTAAATGTGCAGAAATTTGATCGTAACAAATGTAACATTGAAAATTCTTTTGCAGAACGGAAAGTAAAATTTGTTTTCATCAAATTTCAGCACAATTAAAGGACAACACTAAAATTCTTTCAATCATTTATTATCATAATACACTGTTCTCTTATACCGACAGAGCATATCTGTCGTCGATTTGCAAAAGGGAACATGTACAAAATCACAAAGTGTTGGAAAATCGCAAAAACTCTAAGTTAACGAATTAAAATGTTCATATATTTTTTTTCTAATTAGATCACTATGGATACATACATTCAGGATTCATTAACATTTTAATTTTTAAAGTCTGTTATGTTTTTTTTTTGCGATTTTACAACACTTTGTTATTTTGGACGCATCCCCTTTTGCAAATCGAAGACAGACATTGCGAATTCAATCAATGGATTTCCCAAAACAAGTTATGAAATGTTTTATAATAAACAATTTTTATATCGAAAAGGAAGCAAAAACGAGAAAAATTACATTATACTATTTTATTTGAAATACATCAAAGAATAACCCCCTGAAATTAATGGCATTACTTACGGTTCGTTCTGTATGTACAAATTTAATTTATGTGGAAGCACCATTCTAATTTAACATCGTGTTTTGTTTGCCACTTTAATGGAAAAAGTAAATAATTACGGCCATTTTGCAAAGATAACCACATTAATTTATTATATCATTACCGTCATAATTATCAAATGAAGATTAGAGCGTACTGGTCTGACCTGCCTCAATATTGTACTGCTGCCTTCATCTCATTGCAGGTGTTTTCGGTTTCTACGTCCGTAAGAAATGTGGTATGCAATATGTTTTAGTCATTCAACCTGTTCACCTGTAGATACAAAGCCTTCCCTTAGCTGTTGGTTTTGAGCTATTGAGCAAAGTTACGCGTCAATGCTCGCTCAGCTGCCGCGAAGTTCTGTCGATAACTTTTTGCTCTGACGCTTGGTAGTGCGTATTTGTCTACGCATATTCCCAACTTCTCCATGACAAATAAAAGTGTCTTTGTTATTGTGATCATATGAGTTATGGAAATGGCTTGCAATGTGCTTTTGCGGTTATTTCAATGCATGGTATAAGATATTAAAACTTTTAACCTGTTTTTGTAAATATCTGGTGATTATATATTTACTTTTGATTTTATTTTTACATTTATTCATATTGTAGTAGCCATATCTGTCTGTCTGTCTGTCTATCTATCTACCTGTCTGTCTGTCTGTCTATCTATCTACCTGTCTGTCTACCTGTCTATCTATCTATCTATCTATCTATCTATCTATCTATCTATCTATCTATCTATCTATCTATCTATCTATCTATCTATCTATCTGTCTATCTGTCTATCTGTCTATCTGTCTATCTGTCTATCTGTCTATCTATCTATCTATCTATCTGTCTATCTACCTATCTGTCTACCTGTCTGTCTACCTGTCTGTCTATCTATCTATCTATCTATCTATCTATCTATCTATCTATCTATCTATCTATCTATCTATCTATCTATCTATCTATCTATCTATCTATCTATCTATCTATCTATCTATCTATCTATCTATCTATCTATCTATCTATCTATCTATCTATCTATCTATCTATCTATCTATCTATCTATC
Source organism: Periplaneta americana (assembly GCA_025594305.2). Lineage (NCBI taxonomy): Eukaryota > Metazoa > Arthropoda > Insecta > Blattodea > Blattidae > Periplaneta > Periplaneta americana. The sequence continues at coordinate 153,271,586 of JAJSOF020000013.1, forward strand.
TATCTATCTATCTATCTATCTATCTATCTATCTATCTATCTATCTATCTATCTATCTATCTATCTATCTATCTATCTATCTATCTATCTATCTATCTATCTATCTATCTATCTATCTATCTATCTATCTATCTATCTATCTATCTATCTATCTATCTATCTATCTATCTATCTATCTATCTATCTATCTATCTATCTATCTATCTATCTATCTATCTATCTATCTATCTATCTATCTATCTATCTATCTATCTATCTATCTATCTATCTATCTATCTATCTATCTATCTATCTATCTATCTATATCTATCTATCTATCTATCTATCTATCTATCTATCTATCTATCTATCTATCTATCTATCTATCTATCTATCTATCTATCTATCTATCTATCTATCTATCTATCTATCTATCTATCTATCTATCTATCTATCTATCTATCTATCTATCTATCTATCTATCTATCTATCTATCTATCTATCTATCTATCTATCTATCTATCTATCTATCTATCTATCTATCTATCTATCTATCTATCTATCTATCTATCTATCTATCTATCTATCTATCTATCTATCTATCTATCTATCTATCTATCTATCTATCTATCTATCTATCTATCTATCTATCTATCTATCTATCTATCTATCTATCTATCTATCTATCTATCTATCTATCTATCTATCTATCTATCTATCTATCTATCTATCTATCTATCTATCTATCTATCTATCTATCTATCTATCTATCTATCTATCTATCTATCTATCTATCTATCTATCTATCTATCTATCTATCTATCTATCTATCTATCTATCTATCTATCTATCTATCTATCTATCTATCTATCTATCTATCTATCTATCTATCTATCTATCTATCTATCTATCTATCTATCTATCTATCTATCTATCTATCTATCTATCTATCTATCTATCTATCTATCTATCTATCTATCTATCTATCTATCTATCTATCTATCTATCTATCTATCTATCTATCTATCTATCTATCTATCTATCTATCTATCTATCTATCTATCTATCTATCTATCTATCTATCTATCTATCTATCTATCTATCTATCTATCTATCTATCTATCTATCTATCTATCTATCTATCTATCTATCTATCTATCTATCTATCTATCTATCTATCTATCTATCTATCTATCTATCTATCTATCTATCTATCTATCTATCTATCTATCTATCTATCTATCTATCTATCTATCTATCTATCTATCTATCTATCTATCTATCTATCTATCTATCTATCTATCTATCTATCTATCTATCTATCTATCTATCTATCTATCTATCTATCTATCTATCTATCTATCTATCTATCTATCTATCTATCTATCTATCTATCTATCTATCTATCTATCTATCTATCTATCTATCTATCTATCTATCTATCTATCTATCTATCTATCTATCTATCTATCTATCTATCTATCTATCTATCTATCTATCTATCTATCTATCTATCTATCTATCTATCTATCTATCTATCTATCTATCTATCTATCTATCTATCTATCTATCTATCTATCTATCTATCTATCTATCTATCTATCTATCTATCTAATCTGTCTATCTACCTATCTACCTACCTATCTATCTATCTATCCATCTATCTACCTATCTACCTACCTATCTACCTACTTACCTACCTATTAATTACAGTAACGGTTATACTCATAGTGTACTTCTTGTTAACCTTTTTTAAGAAGCCCGCTTGCTGATTCAGTGTTTATTGTTGTTTCAATTAGTTTAACGAAAACATGTGTCACAGGTCGTGTGTGCGTGTACCTACCTCACAGGGCTGTGTTTCCACATATTGCATAGATCTATATTTAGTTTAGCATCGATGGGATTGGTGATAGCGAGATTATGTTTGGCGAGATGAGGCCGAAGATTTACCATAGATTACCTGACATTCGTCTTACGGTTGGGGAAAATCTCGGGGAAAACCTAACCAGGTAATCAGCCCAGGGGGAATCGAACCCGCGTCAGAGCGCAATTCCAGATCGGCAGGCAAGCACATTAGCCGACTAACAAGGAGAGGACACGCTCTGTATATCACCGAATTAAATAAGATTGTGTGAGATGAAAGTACAAGACGTACTGTTTAAAGTCATACCTGGTATGGGTGGCCAATGACCCCTCGTTTTGGAAATATTGGCTATTGTTTGTGACATACTTCCGTTAGGTGTCCAATAGGGAAGCATTAGACTATGTAACAGCATAGCTCATATGGTTGGATGCTGAGTTGTCATCCAGACAATCCCCGTTCGAATCCGAATGCCTTCTCATTTTTTAAAACTTGATATTATTATTATTATTATTATTATTATTATTATTATTATTATTATTATTATTATTAAATTTATTATATTCATTATTATTATTATATTTATTGTTATTATATTTATTATTATTAGAACCAAAAGGACAATTTCGCCCAAGAGTGCAACGTCAAGTAGATGAACTCACTTCTAAATTCGTTAATATATGTGTAACATGTTCTTCATCGGGAAAGCTGACATCTCAATTCCATAAGCAATATCTGGAGAAAGTAATAAAGACATATGTGAAAGAGCAGCCATTTCTTCTAATTCTGGACTCGTGGGAAGGGCAGGTAAACCTTTCTTTGCATGATGAAATATTTACAAATGGAGAAAATGAAGTAACGTGCAACCTTAAAGTGATTTCACCCAAACGTACTGGATTACGCCAGTCCTGTGATGTTTATCTTTTTAGACAGGTGAAGACTTTTATCAAATATTTGCAAAATAGCTCTTTCCTTTTACAAACTGGACGACAAATTGCTTCAAGGGAGGATGCCCTCAAAATTCACTCCTTAATTCACTTTCAGTTGTCAGCTCCTATATTCAAAGCCATGTTGAAATATGCTGGTATGGATCAAAATTAATAAACGAATGAGAAGTGTTTGTGAATGTGAACAATGTTTCGCAGCAGAAGTGCGGAAAAATGTGTGTGACTATGGACAACCTTCTTTCATTTGCTGTGCATGGGGCAGGAAATATGTATGTTTTGTGTGTTTTTATGCCATTTATCATAATGAATCATGTACAAAATGAAGTGGGATAGAAACAGAACAGACAACAGTGACCTGCCTACGTGAGCAATATTTCCTTGTTTATCCTTTACAATACAATGTTAGTTAATTAGTAATTTGTTTAAAACATGATGAAGCGTTCAATACATTATTAAAAGAAAAAAAAATATAGGACCAGGTGAGATTCGAACCTGGGTCGCCTGGATAACAACTCAGCACCCAACCATATGAGCTACGCTTTTACACAGTGTAATGCTTCCCTATTAGGCAGCTAACGGAAGTATGTCACAAAAAATAGCCAATATTTCCAAAACAAGGGGTCATTGGCCACCCATACCAGGTATGACTTTAAACAGTAGGTCTACTTCTTGTACTTTCATTTCATACAATCTCATTTCATTCGGTGATATACAGAGCGTGTCCTCTCCTTGTAAGCTACGCTGGTAGTTATTTCAAGTTAAAACATCAGAATGATACATAGATTGTGTGTCACTTTCGTGTTATATTTTGCCCAGAGATATTTACGTTATTATTTAATTTTTAAATGTTGCTTTGAAGTTCGACTTCGTTACCACGTTAACACGGATCTTCAGCATGAAATTCTTGCCTACAACTAAACAAACAGAGATCCCTATCTTTTGATAGGAGGTAGCGTTTAGCTCATTCATTTAGAATCTCCGCAGTCTGACCATTAATTCTTCCAGAAATAATCAGCCGCAATTTTGTTTTATGGTGGTTGTAGAAGTCTGTTTTGTAAATAGTTGTGTTTAATCTGTAAAAGATTTGTACAGCGATAGGCATTTTGTATATGGAAGCTTCTTTGAATATTTTATATTGATACAGCAGGCAGCTGGTTGTAAGCAACGCAGTAAAACTAATTTGGCGTGTTCTGAACCTACCGTGAGCCCCTTTGGGTATAAATGTTAAACTTCACTTTTATGACAATTAATTCACATATTTCTAATTGGCTGCTATTGCGTGATCATCCCCTCGCCGTTTGAAATTGCATAGGCAACCTTAAAATTTTCTGCCATAAACTTTGATGTGTTTAGTGCCTCGGTTCTTTAAACATGCCCTAGGGACATTTTTATTGAGATGCCAGGAATTGGATGGTTGGTACTACTAGATTTTCGTCCCTTCCGCCTATGGCAACATTTAACAATCATTACACACGTACGAGTAAACCTGTGATTTCTTAAATACCAGGAATTCCATACAAGAATGTCCACAAACTTCCTCACACAAGTCTACGTGTTTCAAGTCCTACCGTAAGATCACCCTGATGGCATAACAGAACTTATTTTAATCTTTGGTTATAATATCGATGTTAGCAAAAGAGAAATGATAATAAAGGATATGCTACTGGAGTTAAGTGACAGCTATGATCAGTATGGGATGAAGATAAATGCAAATAAGACGAAGAGCATGGCCATAGGAAGAAAAATACAGAAGATAAACTTGCGAATTCTAAATGAGGCAGTAGAGCAAGTGGACAGCTTCAGATATTTGGGATGTACTATAGACAGTAACATGAGCTGCAGCCAGGAAGTCAAAAGGAGGATAGCAATGGCCAAGGAAACTTTTAAAAGAAAAAGAAACATCTTCTGCGGACCTCTGGAAAAAGGACTAAGGACGAGACTAGTGAAGTGCTTTGTATGGAGTATGGCATTGTATGGGGGTAGAAACACGGACATTACGACGAAGTAAAGAGAAGCGAATAGAAGCATTTGAAATGTGGATATGGAGAAGAATGGAACGTGTGAAGTGGACAGACAGAATAAGAAATGAAGCTGTGTTGGAAAGAGTGGATAAAGAAAAAATTGATCAGGAAGAGAAAAAGGAATTGGTTGGGTAACTAGCTGAGAAGAAACTGCATACTGAAGGATGCACTGGAAGGAATGGTGAACGGGAGAAGAGTTCGGGGCAGAAGAAGATATCAGATGATAGACAACATTAAGATATATGAATCATATGAGGAAATGACGAAGAAGGCAGAAAATAGGAAATATTGGAGAAAGCTGGGTTTGCAGTGAAAGACCTGCCCTTGGGCAGAACACTAAATGAAATTAATTATATAATATGAAAATAAAATACAGTGACGCTGAAGAAAAGATAATTTTAATTGTTAGTATTTCTGATGAATTAATGAGATTGACTTTTGAATGCTGTTCTCTTCTGCTTGCCTGTCTGCATACGTAGAGCGATTTCTCCTGGACCTCTCAAACTCGATTTCAGTATCTACGAGTCAATTTATCATAGAACAACACACACAAACTTAAGTAATTTCCAAAGAGACTTGGAATCATAAAGTGTCATGTACTTTCGTATTATAAGTTTACTAGTTTTGCAACAAATTAATTATTTTATCCCATTAATCGATTAATGTATACTTTATAGTTGAAAGATATACAGTACATGAAACATCATCTCTGCTTGAGGTTTTGGCTGATATGTACATATTGACGATATGGTATGTCAGAGAGAAAATAGTTGTTGGTATATATCTGAAGTCTGATTAGTGTAATATGTCACTAGTCAGCGATGTATGCAATGGCGAGGGAAAGGAACTGGTCACTCTATCCCATTATTTCCTGGCCTAGTTGCCTCATGAGTGATGATTTGTTCTTCCGCTGACATATATCGTCAAGTGAGATGTGCTGCCTATAATAGATGTACGTATCAGCCAGAACCTCAATCAGCAGCAAAACTCATAAAAGAAAATTAAATTTACATTTAATAAGAATACATTTTTTATACTTTTTATCTGATATTTACAACAAATTAACATTTTTCTTGCAGTTTTTCAAATGAGTTTCGGAACGAGTTCCAACAACAATACAAATACACTGAATTTACACAATTCAATAACACGTTATCTTGTGTATCTGTGCTCTGGATCTCCGATCATGCGCAGTATCTCGTATCTGGGACTTTGAATATTCCAACGGCTCATTCTTTCTTTGGGTAACTGTACCATCGAAAAACTTTACCTTTTCTCACTGAAAACACTGGACTATCTTAAGACAATACTTATCCTTATCTGTTTACGTTGAACATTCAATGATTTAGAGTCCATGTAGCACAGAATATGAAAGTAAAAAATTACTTACTTACTGGCTTTTAAGAAACCCGGAGGTTCATTGCCGCCCTCACATAAGCCCGCCATTGGTCCCTATCCTGAGCAAGATTAATCCAGTCTCTACCATCATATCCCACCTCCCTCAAATCCATTTTAATATTATCTTCCCATCCACGTCTCGGCCTCCCCAAAGGTCTTTTTCCCTCCGGCCTCCCAACTAACACTCTTTATGCATTTTTGGATTCGCCCATACGTGCTACATGCCCTGCCCATCTCAAACGTCTGGATTTAATGTTCCTAATTATGTCAGGTGAAGAATACGATGAGTGCAGCTCTGCGTTGTGTAACTTTTCCATTCTCCTGTAACCTCATCCTTCTTAGCCCCAAATATTTTCCTAAGAACCTTATTCTCAAACACCCTTAATCTCTATTCCTCTCTCAAGCTTCACAGCCATACAGAACAACTGGTAATATAACTGTTTTATAAATTCTAATTTTCAGATTTTTTGACAGCAGACTAGATGACAAAAGCTTCTCAACCGAATAATAACAGGCATTTCCCATATTTATTCTGCGTTTAATTTTCTCCCGAGTGTTATTTATATTTGTTACTGTTGCTCCAAGATATTTGAATTTTTCCACCTCTTCAAAGGATAAATCTCCCATTATTATAGTTTCATTTCGTACAATATTCTGGTCAGGAGACATGATCATATACTTAGTCTTTTCGAGATTTACTATTGATCATAAAATCTATTCCAAACTGTAGTGAACTTAAAATGTTTCTACCTCCCTCCCGTAGTATTTGTACAGTTTAGACTGTTTCATATATTTCCAAGGGAGAGTCGAATGATTGTTTGAAATTTACAGCGCTCTTTTAACGACAACGACAGAGAATGCATCGCTAACTCAAAATGTTCAAAACAGAATATCCTACTACCGGTATAATTTTTGTACTGATAGTTTGAGACACCCTGTATGAGACAGTTGATTCTCTAATTGACTACGCTTCCCTTGTTACGGTTACTGTGTGAACGTGACATCTCCTTGCATTGCAGGTTGTAATAGGGCCACACACATGTCCATATTAACCTAACAGATAGGCTATGTTGTACATTTACATTTTGCAGATAATGACCTGTTACTACCCTTTAACATCGCGTTTAGATCTCTAGTAGAATACATTCCAAGAATACCTCTCAACATAGTCCATCCGTAAGATTCGAATATAAGCTGAAATGACTCATCAATTTTGTGTGAAGATTTTCTCCAAGATTAACATCAATATCAGCTATATTTATAAATGTTTAATATAGAGAAATATTTTCAATAAAATAATAATACAGCCAGTCTTATATAACATAATATACCTCATACAAAAAAGTAAAATTATTTATCACGCTGTGAAAATAAGATAATAATGTACAGTAATATTTGTGAATATCTCATAACTTAATGTGTTCCGTGCACAATAAAATAAAAACATATTTTATGTGTTGTCACATCCATTACAGAAAGCAACATTATTGTGTTTAATTTAAAATAAATAATCACTGAACTTATCAACAGACAGTTAATGTCATCCTTTAAGTATTAGTAAAGAATTATTAAGGTATGTACAATTATTCAGAAACATTAACAGATTTTTTTAGCTAACATAAAATGAAGTTTTGGGATGGGTGTCGTTTTTGTCACATCCGTTACAACGCAAAAAAAAAAAAGAAAGATACAATGAAACCCTTCAAAACAGTAATGTTGAAAATTCACATGAGTGTAAGAAAATCGTAATGTGACGAGGTGAGAATTAAACATCCAAAGAATATATTTTCATTTTTAAAAAGTAGCTTCTAAAACTATGTATAGGCTATATCATATCCGTTACTGAATAATAATAATAATAATAATAATAATAATAATAATAATAATAATAATAATAATAATAATCTGCGGGCTAAAGCAGGAGATGCACTATCACCTTTACTTTTTAACTTCGCTCTAGAATATGCCATTAGGAAAGTTCAGGATAACAGGTAGGGTTTGGAATTGAACGGGCTACATCAGCTTCTTGTCTATGCGGATGACGTGAATATGTTAGGAGAAAATACACAAACGATTAGGGAAAACACGGAAATTTTACTTGAAGCAAGTAGAGCGATCGGTTTGGAAGTAAATCCCGAAAAGACAAAGTATATGATTATGTCTCGTGACCAGAATATTGTACGAAATGGAAATATAAAATTGGAGATTTATCCTTCGAAGAGGTGGAAAAATTCAAATATCTTGGAGCAACAGTAACAAATATAAATGACACTCGGGAGGAAATTAAACGCAGAATAAATATGGGAAATGCCTGTTATTCGGTTGAGAAGCTCTTATCATCCAGTCTGCTGTCCAAAAATCTGAAAGTTAGAATTTATAAAACAGTTATATTACCGGTTCTTCTGTATGGTTGTGAAACTTGGACTCTCACTCTGAGAGAGGAACATAGGTTCAGGGTGTTTGAGAATAAGGTGCTAAGGAAAATATTTGGGGCTAAGGGATGAAGTTACAGGAGAATGGAGAAAGTTACACAACACAGAACTGCACGCATTGTATTCTTCACCTGACATAATTAGGAACATTAAATCCAGACGTTTGAGATGGGCAGGGCATGTAGCACGTATGGGCGAATCCAGAAATGCATATAGAGTGTTAGTTGGGAGACCGGAGGGAAAAGACCTTTAGGGAGGCCGAGACGTAGATGGGAGGATAATATTAAAATGGATTTGAGGGAGGTGGGGTATGATGATAGAGACTGGATTAATCTTGCACAGGATAGGGACCGCTGGCGGGCTTATGTGAGGGCGGCAATGAACCTTCGGGTTCCTTAAAAGCCATTTGTAAGTAAGTAAGTAAGTAAGTAAGTAATAATAATAATAATAATAATAATAATAATAATAATAATAATAATAAGAATAATAATAATAATAATCTTGTAGTGTAGGCTTTCTCGGCCGGAGTCTATAGATCTAGATTCATTTTCCAGGCTGAGAGGCCGTGGTCTATTGGTTGGTTTTATATCAGACTCTTCTCGGCGTACCTGAGGCAACAACCAGGCACAGGATCAGTTGCCTCAGGTACGCCGAGAAGAGTTTTGCGACCTCGGATACCACTCCACTGAAGATGTCTGCCGCAGTTGCAGACGAAACGTCTGGTATAAAACCAACCAATAGACCACGGCCTCTCAGCCTGGAAAATAAATCTAGATCAATAATAATAATAATAATAATAATAATAATAATAATAATAATAATAATAATAATAATAATAATAATAATAACCATGAACGGGAAGGGAACAGTCTAAAAATTGTTTCCCCGTCCCCCTTGTTTTAATTTCATCGCCTCTCCCTTTACTTAGCACTTTTCCTCTTTGGTCAATCTTTGTTTCCTCCTCCTTTGTTCCTGTCAATTCTTTCCTCTTCTCCTCTGCTGTATTTCGTTCTTCCCCGTCACTGACATTACAGTCTGCTCGCCCACAAGTTCCTTCATTCCTTCCCCTGTTCATTAATTCTTTGACTTGTTCTTTCAATAGTTCACCCGTTTTTTCATTCGTTCTCTTGATTCATTTGTTGACTTGTTCCTGCACTAATTCACCCGTGCCTTCAACCGTTCACCTGTTCCTTCATTCGTTGATGCCTTCCTTCACTAGTACAACAGTTCCTTCGTCCGTTCAACTGTTCCTTCATTCGTTGACTCCTTCCTTCGCTAGTTCACTTGTTGTTTCATTCATTGACTCGTTTCTTAACTAGTTCACTCGTTCTTTTATTCGTTCATCTGTTTCTTTATTCGTTGACTTGTTTCTTCATTAGTTCACCCGTTCCTTCAACCGTTCACCTGTTCTTTCATTCGTTGACTGTTTCCTTCACTAGTTCAACAGTTCCTTCATCCTTTCAACTGTTACTTCATTCGTTGAGTCCTTCCTTCACTAGTTCACCAGTTCCTTCATCCGTTCACCTCTTTCTTCATTTGTTGACTTGTTCCTTCAACCGCTCACCTGTTCCTTCAAACTCGTTCATTCACTAGTTCATCATTTCTTTCACTCGTTCACCTGTTCAATCGTTGATTTTCTACTTCTAAAGTTCACTTGTTGTTTCATTCGTTGACCTATTCTTTCATTAGTTCAATCGTTCTTTTATTCGTACACCTGTTCCTTAATTCGCTGATTTTATCCTTCACTAGCTCACCCGTTCCTTCAACCGTTCTGCTGTTACTTCATTCGTTCACTCGTTCCTTCACTCGTTTATCCGTTCCTTCACTCGTTTATCCGTTCCTTCACTCTTTTTTTCCGTTCCTTCACTTGTCCTTCCGTTCGTTCACTCGTACATTCGTTCCATCACTCCACCCGTTCCTTCACTCGTTCGTTCGTTCACTCGTACATTCTTCCTTTACTCATTCATCCGTTCGGCCATTCGTTTGTCCGCTCGTTCGTTCATTCGCTCACTCGTTCACCCGTTCCTTCACTCATTCATCTATTCGCCCATTCGTTCGCTCACTCGTTCATCCGTTCCTTCACTCGTCCATCTGTTCCTTCACTCGTCCATCCGTTCGCTCACTCGCCCATCCGTTCCTTCACTCGTCCATCCTTTCCTTCACTCGTTCATCTGTTCACTCGCCCATCCGTTCCTTCACTCGTCCATCCGTTCCTTCACTCGTTCATCTGTTTGTTCACTCGTCCATCCGTTCCTTCACTCTTTCATCTGTTCACTCGCCCATCCGTTCCTTCACTCGTCCATCCGTTCCTTCACTCGTTCATCTGTTTGTTCACTCGTCCATCCGTTCCTTCACTCGTTCATCTGTTTGTTCACTCGTCCATCCGTTCCTTCACTCGTCCATTCTTTCCTTCACTCGTTCATCTGTTTGTTCACTCGTCCATTCTTTCCTTCACTCGTTCATCTGTTTGTTCACTCGTCCATTCTTTCCTTCACTCGTTCATCTGTTTGTTCACTCGTCCATTCTTTCCTTCACTCGTTCATCTGTTTGTTCACTCGTCCATTCTTTCCTTCACTCGTCCATCCGTTCCTTCACTCGTTCATCTGTTTGTTCACTCGTCCATCCGTTCCTTCACTCTTTCATCTGTTCACTCGCCCATCCGTTCCTTCACTCGTCCATCCGTTCCTTCACTCGTTCATCTGTTTGTTCACTCGTCCATCCGTTCCTTCACTCGTTCATCTGTTTGTTCACTCGTCCATCCGTTCCTTCACTCGTCCATTCTTTCCTTCACTCGTTCATCTGTTTGTTCACTCGTCCATCCGTTCCTTCACTCGTCCATCCGTTCCTTCACTCGTTCATCTGTTCACTCGCCCATCCGTTCCTTCACTCGTCCATTCTTTCCTTCACTCGTTCATCTGTTTGTTCACTCGCCCATCCGTTCCTTCACTCGTCCATCCGTTCCTTCACTCGTTCATCTGTTCACTCGCCCATCCGTTCCTTCACTCGTCCATTCTTTCCTTCACTCGTTCATCTGTTTGTTCACTCGTCCATCTGTTCCTTCACTCGTTCATCTGTTCACTCGCCCATCCGTTCCTTCACTCGTCCATTCTTTCCTTCACTCGTTCATCTGTTTGTTCACTCGTCCATCCGTTCCTTCACTCGTTCATCTGTTCACTCGCCCATCCGTTCCTGCACTCGTCCATCCGTTCCTTCACTCGTTCATCCGTTCCTTCACTCGTTCATCCGTTTGTTCACTCGTCCATCCGTTTGCTCACTCGTCCATCCGTTTGCTCACTCGTCCATCCGTTTGCTCACTCGTCCATCCGCTCGCTCACTCGTCCATCCGTTCCTGCACTCGTCCATCCGTTCCTTCACTCGTTCATATGTTTGTTCACTCTTCCATCCGTTCCTTCACTCGTTCATCTGTTTGTTCACTCGTCCATCTGTTCCTTCACTCGTTCATCTGTTTGTTCACTCGTCCATCCGTTCCTTTACTCATTCATCCGTTCGCTCATTCTTCCATCCGTTCCTTCACTCGTCCATTCGTTCGTTCACTCGTTCATCGTTCGCTCACTCGTTTATTAACTCGTTCATCCATCCGTTCCTTCACTCGTTCATCCGTTCCGTCACTCGTCCATCAGTTCCTTCACTCGTTCATCCGTTCCTTCAATTGTTCATCCGTTTCTTCAGTCGTTCATCGATCGTTCATTTATTCATCCATTCTTAGCCGTTCTTAACTTATAACTTCTTTTATCTTCTTGTTATATTCTGTTCTCCTTCCTTTTACTCCATTATTCTTTTTTCATTCCTGCTCTGTATTCTCGAATTATTTATCTCTTGCTTTTTATTCCGTTCCTCTGCCGCTGACTGTACCGTGTGCATGGCTCCTTGTGTTACGGGACTTATTAATCAGAGTAATAACAGCCCCCGTCCATCCATCTCGGTAGTTGCTCATCAGCTCGTAATAGGCTCCCGCTGCCCGCCGGGCTCCTACTCTATCATTTACGAAATTATACGCACCGCCTATAATAATATCATATCATAATAGCGTGACCTTGGCTTATTACGAAGAGGGCCCTCAAGGGCTGCTCGGATGTGTCCACTCCGCAGCCCTAATCAATCTGTGTTAGCGCGGCCCATATCTCCTGTCAGGACCTCGCTGAATAATTGAACGCACACCCTCCGACAACGCAACGTATCATTTCCAAGTCACGACTCGGGCACCAGCATCATCACCACTCGATCGCTGCGCGCAAGATTTCTAGAATCTGGGTGATGGAATGTTCAAAGTCTAGCATAAAGTTTGGTCGTTGGAAATTATAATAGACACAACATATCCTTAGGATTAACTTCAAAATATATATACCACATTTTTACGCTATATCTTTTATTCTGTCGCAACAGTTCAGTTATTTTATCAGATTAGCGACGATCTCTGTGTTAATAACTGAATTTCTGAAACCATCTTTCAAAAGATATATCAGTTACATAATTTATAATAAGGCTACCTTTAGCTTTTATCATTACATACAAATTCCCCCTGCCGTGATGTGTGTGTACAACAATTTCTTTTTGAATCATTTGACACATTTTGTTTATATACATACGAGAAAAACGTACATGAAATATTATTAATTACATTAACAATAATAGGCCTATAACTCTATTCGAAAATAAATACAAAAAAGAAAAAGAAGACTGAGACAGAAAAACTTAAAGTCGGTTTCATTTTGATCAAGTGTACAGTTTTAGACAAGAAAAACGATCTCCTCTTAATTTGCACCTAATTTACCCCTGGAATATATTATTATAGATTATTTATAAATCCTTGGTCTACATAAGCAGACAGAAAAATAACATACAAAAAATACAAAAGAAACACTGAGCGGATTCTTGCATAAGAAACTCCTTAACATGCAAACCTAAGCTTTCACGAAATCAGCCGAAGTCTTCCAAAGCGGACTTAGCGCATGGGAGCCTGTCTTTCTTTTTTTTTTTTAAGATGACATCATTTGCAAAAGATATTCGCAAAATGGAAATTCAATACATAAAAAATTAACCATTTGCAAAAGATAACGCAATGTGGTACCAAAATGAAAATCTAACACATCAACAATGTAGCCTACTATTTCCAACAGATAGTCGTAATATGTTAGCAAAATGGAAATCTAATAAATCAACCACGTACCATTTCCAACAGAAGGTAGCAAAAGGGAAAATCAATGAAACAATTATGTACCATTGTCAACGGACAGTCTCGATATAATATAAAAATAGAAACCAATACAGTACATCAACTATTTATCACTAGGGAGCGGATTTTTATGTGCCAAAAAATTTAAATATATTTATTTTTTATGTGCTAAAAAGTAGGAAAATATTTGCTAAAAATAAATTTTTTTTTTAAATATGACAAAAATACCTTACTTAGCTTGAAAAATAAATTTTACTAGGTACTCACCAACCACACTTAAGTGCTAGTAGTTGGCCGAGAATTTCAGTGAACAGCAAAGGTCATCTCCAAATTCTCCATCACAAATGCATGCCGATTATTTCTGAACGACTTATATTGTGAAAACGATCTTTCCGCATCACAGGACGTCAGACGTGCATATTTAAAGAGAAGAATGTCACAAACACAAACACCGTCAATTTCACCTACAGGCACATCCTCCAATATTTGAGCAACTTTACACATTTTTTTTATATCCACTGTTTTTCCCAAACACATTCTGGAATTTGTCCCTTAGTAATTTTGCTTCTGAACCTGGTAGCGAGTCTAGTTTAATTTCCATGGCACGCACCTCCCTGTTTCAGACAACAAGTTTTTGGATGTTTCGAGTTTTTTATGGACTCACACAAAAAGCTTAGATTTGCTAATAGGAAAGCGAAATCTTTTTTTAAACAACCATCTTTCAGTATATCTTGAAGGATATTGATTGACGAAGCCCGATAACAGGGAATCACAACGAGATATATTGCCTTACTTGATAGACATGAGCGAGAGGCGAGAGATTTGTTTAAATTAAATAATGTTCATACCCGAGCTTTTATCTATTATGTTTCACAAAGCGTGGAATGAAATCATCTTCAGCAACAATAAACATTCCTAATTATGTGTTGCAAGATCTCTTCCCCTTGTCCATGTTAATTTATTCTCTAATAATAACACTGATATGCTGCCTAGCAGTTCTCAGAACTTGAGGCGATACTATTACGAAAATGGATCACGGATACACCACACAGCGCTTAGAAACACGAAGCAACCAAGAATTATAAAAATATAACGTACTTCTAAGTGATATAATTGATTCAGTTTTAAAATGTTTAAAAGTTCTTGTAAAAAATTATTTAAGTAAAAAAACTCCAAGATTTATGTGTTTATAATATATTTCCTGAAAATATGTATTTACATAATTTTTTTTGTGAAAATATGTGTTTTTATGTGAAATAAAATTCGGGTTTTAAACTTGAAACTTCATATTCGGAATTTTTAACTTTGTTAATTGTGTTTTATCACACGCAAAAATAATATTTAATTACATAGGAATCCGCTCCTTATTTATCACTGCCAATAGATAGTAGCGATATTATGATTGCCTAGTAACAGCGACTATGGTTGAACTTATAAAGAGAAACAATTCTGTTTCTATTTTGTTGCATAATAAATACTGTATATTTTGAAGAATACTTAAAACAATTGCTTTACAAACAGTAGTATCATTCACAACATGACAAAGGAAGTGAAGTGTTGCGAAGCACGTAATACATGTAGCCCAAATAGAAAATATAGGTTAGGTTTTTATTTTATTTAACATTAATTGCACAATCTTTTTTAATGTTGTAAAATTGTACAGAAATTATGTCATAGTCTAAATCTAGTACAGTTACTGAAAGAATAACACTACACTTTTTCTATTATTTATAGGTGATTTGTTTTGGCAGAAAATGCTTTTCGCGATTTTATAACCAGCAAATAACCACAATGGTCTAGAAAAGCTTGCAGGTTCATGGAAGAGGCGCTATTGATAGTTGCGTATAAAGTTTACAGTATCAAATTTCCACGCACAGTTTCAAAACCTAGGAATTTGATTACAAAACACATTCAAATTTTCTAACAAAAGGGCCTGGGTTTCTAACTCGATAGACTTGTAACAAACATGGCGAGAAAAAGGCTGTCAGACAGGTGTTCTCTGTTATCGGCACCACCAGAGACTCTGTTAACGGCTTCTCAACTTAAAAGCCATTATTCGACCGCATTCAGATTTTAAAATGCAAGTTACCCTATTTGTGATTATTTGGAGCCGTTAGTAATATGACGTATCCCATATGATTAACACTTGTTTTTCCACAGGTAGTTTAAGAGAAAATGTCTCTATCCGGAAATCACTGGCACAAATACAACAATGAATGATGAGTGAATGAAGATCAAAACAGTGTCAAGTGACTGAGACGGTTTGAGAACACCCTGTATCAATCAGTTAGTGCAGAATGTTTATTGCTACGTCGTTGGTAAGCAGTTGATACAGTAACAATCAGTCAGCATCGCGTTATAAATGAATATTAAGGAAAGACGCAATATTTCATGGTTAGCGTAATCAAGTAGTAAACATAAATTCGCTGTCATTAAGCTCAAACAATACTCACGTATGGATTTAAGATTGATGTCATTTCACCGGCTACGAGCTGTAATTATTACGGGAACCTGTTCAGCACATAAATCAAACGGGCGGCTACAGGCTGTGCGGGAATGTAGGATTGGTGAGAGAGAGAGGCACACTAATAAACGGAGAAGGCAGAAAATGGGAATTAATACTGTTTTATTTAACGACGCTGCAAGTGTCGAAGTTAGTTGGCATTGAGGTACAATGCGAAATTCAAACGGCCGACAAACTTTGTCTGAAGCCCTCTATCGGGGCAGAGTTCATTAAGTGTCATAAAACTATGATATGGGCCTCCCAGATTTACTTCCCTCCCGGAGAAAGCCATGCTGTGTTATTAGTAGACTTTTTAAATCAATTTTCTCAACAGCGTTGAAAGATGAAAAGAGTAGGGGAGAGTCGGGTAGTATCGGATATCGGGTAATATCGGACAGTGAGTTTCTTTCATCTACCACCAGTTGATAGTACCTGACTGACATGGTTACGTTTCTGTGATGTCGCACAGAGAAACGTAACTATGTCATTCAGGTACTACCATATGGTGGTAGATGAAAGAAACGCACTGTCCGATACTACCCGATGTCCAATACTACCAGACTCTCCCCTAAGTTTAACGACACTGGCACTGACTTTTGAAACTTTTAAAGTTTTTGATTAATTGCTTTCAAATTCAGTGGGTTTGTTGTGTTTCTACATTTATATAACGGTACCAAATTTAATCAATTTCCATGCATTGAATTAAATTTAATTTACTAGGGAGGGGACACTACGAGCCTACACTGCGACCTTTCAAGATCTATTATGCTAATCCTCAAGCTAAGCGCAATCCCAAACCCACACCGGCTGACTACACTAAGGTTCGCTGCGTACCCAGGTTTCGAGTAGGCAACACCCTCGTCCCTAGGCCAGCCCCCTCCGTTCGTCGCCAGCTATGGAATAATGGCGAAATGGAGAAATGTTGACGGAATGATGTAGTTGCCTAATATGGGGAAATGGGAGAGTTCCGAGAAAAACACAATTGCGACCTTGTCTGTCACAAGTCTCACTATGGATTTTTCAGTGAAGAACGCCAGGTTTGACTGGGACTGGAACCAGGGCTGCCTGCGTAACAAGCTGAAGGTCTAACCACTCAGTCCCAGCCACAAATTAGTTCCTTGGTATTAAAAAAAGTTATGGTTTATTTAACGACGTTCGCAACTGCAGAGAATGTTCCGAAATTTTGTCCTTCAGGAGTTTTACATGCCAGTAAATCTACTGACATGAGCCTGTCGCATTTAAGCACATTTAAATACCATCGACCTGGCCCAGGATCGAACCCGCAACCTTGGGCATAGAAGGTCAGCGCTATACCAACTCGCCAACCAGGTCGACCCTTGGTATTAATTTTCCCTTATTTCAGTGATATTAAATTATGTGTAAATTATTCAAAACAGCTCTGGCAGCTTCAGATTTGTTCCTGCGCTTAAAATGTTTCTATGAACGATTTACATCTCATGGATTTTTGTTATGTTGGTGAACCTGTCGCATATTTATTAATTTCGTTGCTAGGAGAAGATATAACAGAAAAATGGCTGCAAACAAAGACAGGAGGGCATTTTGTGTGCTAGATTTCACATATCCCAGTCTGTGCTATAAGTCGTGAAAAGGTGCATGGCCCTTTCTTTTTTGTCGAGGCGACAGTCACAGGTAATTCGTAACTAGACATGTTACAGTTACGGCTTCTTCCACAACTGGAACAGGACATCGAGGGTCTCATTTTTCAGCAGGATGGGGCTCTACCCCATTACCACTTAGATGTTAGAAATGAACTGAATACACGACTTCCAAGGAGATGGATTGGACGAGCTGGCCATGAAGTTTTAGAATGTTTGCATTGGCCTCCACGTTCCCCCGACCTCACTCTATGTGATTTTTAAATATTAATGAAATTTATCAAGCATAAATTATTTGTATCAAAATTTTATCGCATTAACCAATGCTTAAATTTAAAAAAATCCATGCGCATTTTTCTTAATCATTTAAATTAAAAATTCATACCATAAAATTTTTCAATTACGAGTCGATTCCATGCATAATTTTATGTAGGCTTACAGGATATTGCTGAGTATTACTGCAAAGTTTCACGTCAATCGTAGCAAATGGAAGCAGTTAGGGACCTTTTTATTTTCCAAAATCATAGTTTTGAGTAAACGTAAATACAAACAAAAAATATTTGAGTTTATCTTTCCATATTTTGGAACAGAATAAATGACATCTTTCTATAACATATTTTGGAACAGAGGGAGTATAAGATAAATATTTATGTAATATATTTATACGCAATTTTAGGCAAAAATATTCAGTCATAGTGTCCTTTAAGAAAGAAGAGGAAGCAAGATAATTACAAAAATAGGGAGCAATAAAGAAGAGAAAGGAGACCAAGGAGAGACACAATTAAAATGAAGTGAGAGAAAAATACGAGGAGGCAGGAAAATTTTTAAAACGAGGAAAACAAGGAAAGGATAGGAAGAATGAATAGCAGGAAGACAATGATGGTAGTAAGAGAAGCAAATTCCAAACAAAAGAAAGTCAATATCAACTTAAGACAACGAAGAATATTACCGTCATGAGTTACGTCGCTTCCTGTATGTAGCGCGTCAAAACAATATTGCATATGTGGAATATGTCTAAATGTTAACAGATCGTAATAAAAACCGAGCTCAGAAGCTAAAGATGTTATTAAATAGTCATCATACTGTGCTGAGATTATTACAGAGTCCTGACTTCGAAGAAGGACATAAAAATGTAACCTTGCACCCAGTTCAAATCAAAGTTCTTACTCGTAATAGGTAGGCTATTTCTCAGATAAGTATTTTTGCATGTACCAGATCTGTTACAGGATATAAAGGCTACCATACTACTTCAATCTTACATCCATAGTACAGTTCTCATCTTGAATAAATAGATGTACATTATGGAAATGTGTTAACGTGCCTTTACACCAGTGTTGGCAACTGGACGGAAATTCCGTCAAAATTGACGGAATTTCAAATTAGCGGACGGGCAAAGGATGGCTTTGACGGATGACGGATTTTCCGGCGGAAATTAGGATTACATCGTCTTTTGACTTTTTTAGCTGCTGTCATTTTTAATTGTTTAAATTTTGAGGGAGCACAGACCAATCTAGCACATCAACTGCAGAACTAGAGGCAGATGATGTGGATGAATTATTATTTTAATCAAGATTGGTAAGTAAGTTGTATTAAAATTTGCTTTTTATTTGTATGTAGATATATGGAGTGGGTCTTATTTTTTTTAATCTGACGGATTCTGACGAATTTCGAGGTGTTAGACTGACGGGGATACAATTGATGTATTGGCAACACTGCTTTACACAAGGTTAGTAAAAAGTATGGAATATTTCCTGTAGCTTTCCTATTTGCAAAGTTTATGAATAAACTCTATATGCAAAAGTTATAGGGGTAAAAATCTTTTAGTTGGCCTGGATAGCGTAGTCGGTATAGCGCTGGCCTCCTGTGCTCGACGTTGTGGGTTCGATCCTGGTCCAGGTCGATGACATTTAAATGTGTTTAAATGCGACAGGATCATGTCAGTAGATTTACTAGTAATTTTTACATTTTTGTATTTTATCATTTCGACAGGCCCGCTTAAAAGGAAAACAACTCCAAATTTAAAGTTTTGAGAATTACTGCATTTTAGAGTTTCGTGCTATTGTGAAAAATCAAATTAACGTTACTATAATTTAAAACTTATAGTAGGCCATATCATTAACATAATTTGAAGTAACTTCAATGATCCTTGAATTTTTCTCTGCAGCATGAAACTTTAAAATGCAGTCTCCTCAAAACTTTAAATTTTGAGCTAATCGCCTATGTATGCAATGGAAGGGGAAAGAAACTGGCCACCCTCCCCTTTATCTCCTGGCCTAGTTTCCTCATAAGTGGTGCCTTATTGGTATCGCTTGTGACGTTCAGACCTGTCTTCGGACAGTTTACTAAACAACAACAACAATGTATGTGTATAAAACAACAAACAATTGGTTTAATATACAGTAAGAATGTCATGAATTAAATAATCGCTGACAAAAATTAATGAAAAATAATTGAATGATAAAGGTTCTTGAATGGTGCGCTTCAAATACATCCTGATTTCAACTCATTATACTGTATATAATTAAGATAATAAAATAAAATGAAGGATAAGACGCAGTGTTGCTGGAAACATTAAACAATTTCCAAAACAGAATTATGCCTTGTTTTGTAGTGAATGGGAGACATTTCGAACAAATTCTGTGAACTGATAACTAAGGTTCGGATAAAGTAGCTGTATCAGGATAGGCATCCTTGGTCCGTGCGTTTTGTTCAAAAACATTAACTAGTTGTCACGTGTCCCCCAGCCGAAAGTAGTGGCGACGTATATTCAGTTCCTATCGGCTGTATCATTGATGTTTTAGCCTAGATCATATATGTAACAGATAGGTCGGCCTTATAGGCTTTGACATTAACAACTTTTGTCAGGTTTACTACGCTGCCATCTAGTTGTTACATAAGGAGTCACGTCATAATTCTCATTTGAATTGCATTAGTGACTGTACTGCCATCTCGTCTTCGTTTACGGCGGACGGGTGGCGATCCTGGCGGTTGTTCTCTTCAAAGTGCTGCCGATTTTAACATAACGATGAGTGATCTGTTACATATATGATCTAAGGTTGTAGCTAGCGGTGATGAGCGCTCTTCCCAGCAGGTTGAGTTTTAACTAGTGGAAGGTGGTAGTGTTTATTTAGTACAGCTATACAGCCTATGCTGATACAGCTACTTTATCCGAACCTTACTGATAACATATACGCCTAGTTAGAATATTGATAAATTGTTTTTCATGGTTAGGCCTTATATTTATTTAAATTCTATTCCCAATATTCAAATAGTGGTTGAATTTCAAAGTTTCGTATCCATTTTCTAAGTCATCAATGCGCTTTTTTAATTCATAAAAATATATTTTTGCATTTAATACGTTTTGAATACTAGTAAAGATTTTGAATAATTGGGAGGAGTGGGAAAAACTTGACAACCCACATAAAGTTAAATGTAAGGAAATGAAGTTTATTCTATAAAAGGAAATGCAAGTTATTAATAAAGAAGTACTCTGACATGTATAGTCTGAAAGTGATATTAAATAGGCCTATATGTTACGGATTTGCTCCAAATCGGATTTATGTGGATAGAACTTTTCATTCATACCTTATGAAGTTCGTGCATTTCGAAATAAACGGAAAAGGTCTATATCACAACTGTAAGTTACTTCTTCCCTACCTCATTATGTATAGCGGCCATGTTGATACTGATCTTTATTAATACTTTTCTTGAGCTTGTAAGCATATGCGCAATTTAACAACATAAGCGTCACACTCCGCCACCTGTTATCCAATTGGAATAAACTTGTATTTAACAACACAACAAAAACATATCCTCGTCATCCACTATCCTATTCAAACAACAGTGAGTTCAACAACAAACTTTACATCCCCCCCCTCCCCCGATTGAGACATTTTTGCGTTTAACAGTAAGTTAGAGGCTTAACTCTGAAATCCGTTGCCACAGTGAAACAAACTTCGTTTAATAACACAGACGTAACTTCGTCATCCGTTGACCGATTGGGACAGATTATTGTTTAACAATACTGACATAACTCCGTAATTTGCTGACCAATTGAGACAAACTACTATTTAATAACATAGATAAAACTTCATTATCCGTTGACCAATTGACACAAACTATCGTTTAAGAACATAGACATTACCTCATCATCCGTTGACCGATCGAGACAAACTATCGTTTAACAATATTGACATAACTCGGTCATTCGCTGACCAATTGAGACAAACTATCGTTTAAGAACATAGACATTACCTCATCATCCGTTGACCGATCGAGACAAACTATCGTTTAACAATACTGACATAACTCCGTCATTCGCTGACCAATTGAGACAAACTATCGTTTAAGAACATAGACATTACCTCATCATCCGTTGACCGATCGAGACAAACTATCGTTTAACAATATTGACATAACTCCGTCATTCGCTGACCAATTGAGACAAACTATCGTTTAAGGGGAGAGGATGGTGTTTGTTTTTAACTTTTTTTTCCTATTTGGTGTAAAATATTAAAATTTGTATGCACAGAGCTCATAGCTGTAGCAACTCAACCAAAAATAAATATTTTGAAAAAAAAATTATTTGGGGGTCCAGATTTGAAAAAAAATATATACCCAATGCAGGATTTTACTAAAACCGATATATCTAAACCATTTTTAAAGGTAGATTCATCCAGTTTTTTGCAATGTACTTACAAAAGCATGCTCTACAAACTGTCTATAACAGAATTTTGATATTAGTCCCTACGTTTGTAAAATAAACAATTAAAATTTAACAATACTTTTCTGAATTCCTTTCTTGCAAACAAACGGACGTAGTTTTAAAATGAAATCAATTAACAAAATTCTATTAGAGAGAAACGTTTCCTAATAGTCTAAAGAATGTGTGTTCTACATTTCATGCTTGTATCTTTAATAGTTCAGAAATTATATCCATTTTTGTCTGGCAATGTAGCATAAAAATGAAGTACCGTAAACCGATAAAAGGGGACGAGTGATTTAAAAATCCATAGCGCAGGAAGTTTAAAAATGGTGTCTTAACATCCGATAAGGGCACAAATACCCACGAAATGTTATGCAATGCATTCCACACATATCAAAGAGTATTTTAAAGATTTTTTTTTTTTTTTTGAAAATTAAATTTACCGGAAACAACGATAAAAGGGGGCGAGTGATTTAAAAATCCATAACGCAGGAAGTTTAACAATGGTGTCTCAGCATCTGATAAGGGCACAAATACGCACAAAATATTATGCTATGCATTCCACACATATCACAGATTATTTTAAAGAATTTTTTTTAATTTACTCATTTTTCACCAAAAAATACCATCCTCTCCCCTTACGAACATAGACATTACCTCATCATCCGTTGACCGAGTGAGACAAACTATCGTTTAAAAACATTGACATAACACCGTCATCCGTTGTCTCATTGAAACAAACTATCGTTCAACAACATAAATATAACTTCGTCAACAGTTGTCCGATTGAGACAAATTACCGTTTAACAACATAGCCATGACTCCGTCATCCACTGTCAGTGTAAAACAACTTGCGTTTACCGGATAAGATAAGTCTTACTTCTTACCGAAGTCGTTACTATAGTCGTCTCCGTTTATTTAAGTTTTAACCTGCACGATATTAGACCCGACTATCATGTCTGAAAGAGATGCACAACAGCCAAAACTTTAATGATGAAAAGAGAATCATCTATGAACTTCGCGTTCCTTATTTTAGCATGCAGTATAACATCATAGCTAATCGTTGGTCAGTACACGGAATTCATTTTGGAGTTCGTGGTACCATCTCCAAATACACCTATCTTTTAAAATCAAAAGGGATTTCCTTAGAGAAATTCTAAAGTACTCAATCCAAATTTTGTAGTTTCATGTCTATTTCAAGGTATTTCTTCTGTAATTAATTGTATATATTTTCATTGTTTCATTGTAAACTTTTATATAATTATGTATTTTTTTTCTCGTGGTCACCCTTATTGAAGGGCAGATAGTTTTATTTTATAAATCCTATATAATAATACTTACTTACTTACAAATGGCTTTTAAGGAACCCGAAGGTTCATTGCCGCCCTCACATAAGCCCGCCATCGGTCCCTATCCTGTGCAAGATTAATCCAGTCTTTATCATCATACCCCACCTCCCTCAAATCCATTTTAATATTATCCTCCCATCTACGTCTCGGCCTCCCTAAAGGTCTTTTTCCCTCCGGTCTCCCAACTAACACTCTATATGCATTTCTGGATTCGCCCATACGTGCTACATGCCCTGCCCATCTCAAACGTCTGGATTTAATGTTCCTAATTATGTCAGGTGAAGAATACAATGCGTGCAGTTCTGTGTTGTGTAACTTTCTCCATTCTCCTGTAACTTCATCCCGCTTAGCCCCAAATATTTTCCTAAGCACCTTATTCTCAAATACCCTGAACCTATGTTCCTCTCTCAGAGTGAGAGTCCAAGTTTCACAACCATACAGAAGAACCGCTAATATAACTGTTTTATAAATTCTAACTTTCAGATTTTTGGACAGCAGACTGGATGATAAGAGCTTCTCAACCGAATAATAACACGCATTTCCCATATTTATTCTGCGTTTAATTTCCTCCCGAGTGTCATTTATATTTGTTACTGTTGCTCCAAGATATTTGAATTTTTCCACCTCTTCGAAGGATAAATCTCCAATTTTTATATTTCCATTTCGTACAATATTCTGGTCACGAGACATAATCATACATATATAATAATAATAATAATAATAATAATAATAATAATAATAATAATAATAATAATAATAATAATAATAATAATAATTAGACTTCTTGGAATTGCCACGAGAATCGTAAGGTTCACTGCGCACGCGATATAGACTGTATGAGAATGGGACGTGCAACGGATGGAGTATGCCTCTGATGTAAACACTGAGCAGTATACTCCGGTTACAATAAAACCTGTATCCTGCATTCAAGAAATATAATGAATGATCATTGAAGTAGGAAACGTCTAAACATGTAAATACACAATTATTTTGTAGTGAGATATATTAACTCTTAAAATGTAATGTAATATACTCACATCATCCTTGAATATGTGAATTGAAGTGAAGAGTTACGTACATTTTGAGCGACTGCAAAGTAACCTCCTCCGATGGTCACTCAAACAGTTTTTATATTGGGAAAATGTACGTTCAACAACACACGATGTAATACGTGCATATTTGAAGAACGGAAAATCACTATTTTTCAGTACACCAACTTCAGACGTTTTGTCGTGATCTGATAGTACATCATTTATAATACGAAGTTGTGAATAGGCAGAATTTTTAGCAATAATGTTTCTCAACTTACATTTCATTTTTTCTGAAATTAGTGAATTATTATTTTGGATAACAGTTTGTGATATTTTATACACTATATTAAGGGCTTCTGAGAGTTGTAGATTAAACGATTCTAACAGGGTGATGCTATTGGACACGATTTTAAAATTAGAATCAATGAATAGAATATCTTCCAATAGCTGTTCAGAAGGCAATGATTTTAAAGCTGCAACAGCGGAACTGTCTGTGCTATCCAATGCATCAATTATCTTCATTACTTTGCCGTAATATTTTGCATAATAATTAACAGCATCCAACCACGTTTTTCAACGGTCAAGACTGGTTGCGGGGGTAAGGATATTCCAGAGGCAATTGTTTGGAACAGCAACACTCTCATTGTAGTATGTTTGATTGAATTCTTGTCTGCACTGAATAAATGTTAAGCTTTGACTATTCCAACCACAGTAATGCAAAAACAAGTGCTTACTTAGGTATACATTAGCTGTAGATGCTCTATCTATTTGGACCGGTCACAACTCTTAACATGAACTGCTTATACTACGAGACCGGAAGGTCGCTCACCTCCTCTATACTACCGTACATCGGCAACCTGATTGCATGCTGCGTGTGGCAATTCAACGAAGTCTAATAATAATAATAATGATAATAATGCAATTACTGAATCGTGTTCACGTGTATATTAAATATCTTTAAAATATGATACAGGTTAAAAAAAAAAAACGTAAAATCTTCATCCTGTTAAAATATTGTTAACAGCATTTAACACTATCAAATTTTTAACTTTTAAACTTTTATCATGGTTTAAATTAGCGATGGCCAACTGGCCGCCCGTGAAGTCATTTATTCCGGTCCCGGTGAGTCTCAGGTTTATTTTTAAAATCGTAACTTCTACTCCTGTACTGACACAGTATTCATTTCTTAGGTTAACGCTGGCCTTCTATGCCCAAGGTTGCGGGTTCGATCCCGGGCCAGGTCGATGGCATTTAAGTGTGCTTAAATGCGACAGGCTCATGTCAGTAGATTTACTAGCATGTAAAAGAACTCCTGCGGGACAAAATTCCGGCACATCCGGCGACGCTGATATAACCTCTGCAGTTGCGAGCGTCGTTAAATAAAACAGAACATTTTCTTAGGTTTTTTTTAACCTTTATCATATTTTAAAGATATTTAATGTACATGTGAACACGATGCAATAATTGTATTGTTATTGTTATTGTTGTTATTATTATTATTATTATTATTATTATTATTATTATTATTCTTTGTGCTGAACTGTAATTGGCGACTGGCTATTGTACAGTACATTAAATAAATATATAAGTAAACAAATAAATAAATAAAATTATTATTATTATTATTATTATTATTATTATTATTATTAGGTATTTTACACTGCTTTATCAATATCTTAGGTCATTTAGCGTCTGAATGAGATGTTGATAATGCCGGTGAAATGAGTTCGCGGTCCAGCACCGAAAGTTACCCAGCATTTGCTCGTATTGGGTTGAGGGAAAACCCCGGAAAAAACCTCAACCCGTTAAGTTGCCCCGACCGGGAATCGAACCCGGGCCACCTGGTTTCGCGGCCAGACGCGCTAGCCGTTACTCCTCAGGTGTGCACAATATTATTATTATTATTATCATTATCATTATTATTATTATTAATTATTATTATTATTATTATTATTATTATTATTATTGTATCAAATATGCCTCTACTTGCTAACGAATTATCCTATATTTACAGTATTTAAAATATTATACGTTAAAAAAAAAGTTTTTTTTTTTTTTTCGGTAAGGGAGCGAAATTTTTATTTCGTTATACTGAATTTTTCGTAATAAAAGATATTCGTGAATTTGAAATATTTAAACATTAAATTATATGGGAAAACGACATGGGATGGGGAAGAAAGTAATTTCTTAATACCGAATGTTTCGTTATACTGGCGTTCGTTATAAGTAGGTCCTACATTTTACTGTAGGCCTATTGCTTAAATAAGTTACAATTTCTCTACTGTGGCATTACAATATACCAGTGCGTAAGCAGACAGGATATCTGTCTGGTTGCCATAGAGACTTGAGCGCTGGTGTAGCTATCATTAGATCTGCTTTACGTGGGTAATGGAGTTTTCGAAAGCGTAATGTGGATCATGCGCAAAGTGAACCCATCAAATTATAAAGTGCGCCATTAAGATGGGGCGATAGTCGCTCGCTCTCAAAAGTCATCAAGTCGCGGTAATTATCACCCGCCATTAAAATGTGAGATGCCCACATTAAAGCGAATCAGGGGCAGCTATGCAATTTTGAGTATTACTGCCTGAGTGAGAGAACTCTGTGTAATTTGTAGCTTACCAAGATCCCCAAGAACACACCAGTAGAATGACGTCACAGTTCCCTCCAGAAGCACTTCTTCGACATAAACTTTTCCGTATTGTTTTCTTTATTCTCGGTTATCACGATAATCGTCATCGTCATCATCATCATCATCATCATCTTCCTCCTCACCTCCATTATTTTTTTACTTATTATCATGTTCATCATCTCCGTCCTTTCCTTCATCTTATTCGTTATTTCCTTTTTCTTCTTCGTAATTTTCTCCCTCATAATCATTTCCTTTCCAATCTGCTTCCTTCTTTTGTTTGTATTCGAAATTTTCTTCCTCACCTTCGCCATTCTCTTCTTCATAGAGAAAGACAGTCTGTCAGCTTTCCCAATAACGGGACTGCCTCATTGGACAAAGCATAACAAACACAGAGTGAAAACAAAAACAGACCACAAAAGAGAAATGTGGGGAACGAACAAAAAAGGGAAATTAAGTACAGATAATAGCATACACATAACAGGCCTAAACATAGTAAACAAATAGATTAGACGTTGAAACAAAAGTTCTTCCTTCTTAGAAAACAGAGTACAGGTGGTATTTTAAAAGGCAAGTGATCCTCTGATAGCAGTAAGGGAAACATCACGAATGAAGTCGTTGTTCAGCTGGAACTTCTTGCAGAAACCGACAAAGAGGCGTATTGTGCCCCAAGCGCCAAACGAACATTGTGAACGAAAATAAGACGAAAATGAAGTGTATATTAATAAGAGAAGGAATATACTAACATGAGGAAGAATGTACGAACATGAGGAAGAATATACGAACATGAGGAAGAATATACGAACATGAGGAAGAATGTACGAACATGAGGAAGAATGTACGAACATGAGGAAGAATATACGAACATGAGGAAGAATGTACGAACATGAGGAAGAATATACGAACCTGAGGAAGAATATGCGAACATGAGGAAGAATGTACGAACATGAGGAAGAATGTACGAACATGAGGAAGAATATACGAACATGAGGAAGAATATACGAACATGAGGAAGAATATACGAACATGAGGAAGAATATACGAACATGAGGAAGAATATGCGAACATGAGGAAGAATGTACGAACATGAGGAAGAATGTATGAACATGAGGAAGAATATACGAACATGAGGAAGAATATGAGAACATGAGGAAGAATGTACGAACATGAGGAAGAATGTACGAACATGAGGAAGAATGTACGAACATGAGGAAGAATATACGAACATGAGGAAGAATATACGAGCATGAGGAAGGATATATACGAATGTGAGAAATAATATTCAATTGTCGAAAAGGTCATCATAATGATAACATCAAATCCTTGTGGCTTAATTGTTAATGCGAAAGTTAGCTTGATCTTGAAGATTATTTGTTTAGCAGTAGGATAGCTTAGACTTTGTGTCGTAGGTTGATAGTTCCCCATTGCTCTTATACAGTGGCAAGTATGATTGTGAGTCAAGTAATAGGAAAGAGAAGTCTTACGAAAAAAAAATCATAATTTTTTAATTGGTCATTTTACGACGCTTTACCAATTGCTGTGGTTATCTAGCGTCTGAGCGAGATGAAGGTGATAATTCCAGCGAAATGAGTCCAAAGTCCAGCGCCGAAACTTACCCAGCATTTGCTCTTAATAGGTTGAGGGGAAACCCCGGAAAGAACCTCAACCAGGTAACTTGTCGCAACCAGGATTTGACGGTCCACAACGGTGGACATTATTATTATTATTATTATTATTATTATTATTATTATTATTATTATTATTATTATTATTATTATTATTATTCTATAAACTTACATTTTAACAAAAAAAATAATTTGCTTTTAAAATCTTTTGTGACTGCACAATCCTACACATCTCTTACATATCAGTAAAAATGTCATCTAGGATTAATTGCTGAATGCTGGAGTTTAAATTAATTCTATACCGTGAAGTGGAGGTGATGATGATGGTAATGGTGATTATGGTGATGATGATAATAGAGGTGACAGTACTGATAGTGATTATAATAAAATTGTGGCATAAAAATGGCAACGATGATAATATTGAACTGTGTAATCAATAATTGCATTTTCTCCATCCTCCAGTGTGGTATTCTGCCACACCCAAAAAAAATCACCCTCAGAGCGTCTGTAACCTGTTACAAAAAATACATCTCCGTGCCGTGACCAGGATTCGAACCTGGGTTATTGCGGCCACAACGCAATGTCCTAACCACTAGACGATCACGGCTACTGGAGAAGTTGCGAAACAGGAATTTAATTTCATGTTTTAAGTGAGAGCAAGTGAAAGTCTCACGAGAGCGATGTTGTGTGACGTAGACAGCGTTCCCTTGACGAAGCTAATGTCAACTGTTACAAATCACCACGACCACAAGCAAAAGGAAATGGACAGCCAGCCTTCGGGGTACGTCAAGACTTGTGTCTAATAGGCATGTAACTTACCATGACGGTGTATTGAGGGCGTGGAAGAATGCGACAACCCTTAAGGCAACTGGGAGGCTGTGCACCCTCGGATTAAGTGTAGAATCAGGGAACACACAAATTAATAATAATTTGAATACATAAGTAAATTGTACTGAAAACTTATCGGATTACATGCTGAAATCATTCACACTTTCACTTTAATTACCAATCAGTACCAAAGAAATTTGAAAGATACTAAAAATTCAATCGAATTTATCCTTACAACAAAAGAACAACGTTCATTAGCTCCAATGAATCGACTAGCTGCGAATATGAAATCATTAGGCCTTACTTAAAATCTACTGGCTTTTAAGGAACCCGGAGGTTCATTGCCGCCCTCACATAAGCCCGCCATTAGTCCCTATCCGTGCAAGATCAATCCATTCTCTATCATCACATTCCACTTCCCTCAAATCCATTTTAATATTATCCTACCATCTACGTCTCGGCCCCCCCAAAGGTCTTTTTCCCTCCGCCTCCCAACTAACAGTCTATATGCATTTCTGGATTCGCCCATACGTGCTACATGCCCTGCCCATCTCAAACCTCTGGATTTAATGTTCCTAATTATGTCAGGTGAAGAATACAATGCGGGGCAGTTCTGTGTTGTGTAACTTTCTCCATTCTCATGTAAGTTCATCCCTCTTAGCCCCAAATATTTTCCTAAGCACCTTATTCTCAAACACCCTTAAGGGGACACTCAACTTAAAAATTGGAGAAAAAGTGTTATAGAAATGAAAAATTAAATTTCTACACTAATTTACGCGACAGAACTGAATCAATACGCAGAATTCTTCCCCTATTCATTGAGAAGTCACAGTCAAATGCACAAAGCCAAAAAATAAAAAATGATAATTAAAAGTGATATTTCAATTAATGATTGATGAAAAATTGAAATATTTTTTATTTTGAAAAGTATTGGATCTAATGAGCTGAGATTTTGCATGTTACTTTCCATGTGTATATTAAACTTTTTCTCCAAATTTGAAAAAGATTGGTCAAATAGGAAAAAAGTTCCAAAATATAGTTGAGTGTCCCCTTAATCTCTGTTCCTCTCTCAAAGTGAGAGTCCAAGTTTCACAACCATAAAGAACAACAGGTAATATAACTGTTTTATAAATTCTAACTTTCAGATTTTTTGACAGCAGACTGGATGATAAAAGTTTCTCAACCGAATAATAACAGGCATTTCCCACATTTATTCTGGGTTTAATTTCTTCCCGAGTATCATTTATATTTGTTACTGTTGCTCCAAGATATTTGAACTTCTCCATCTGTTCAAAAGATAAATTTCCAATTTTTATATTTCCATTTCGTACAATATTCTCGTCACGTGAGGCCTACCTAAACAAAATATGGATGGTGTTCGGGTAAATGGGGTAAGTCATTTTTTATGCAAATTGAATTTTGTTCCCCAGGTGAATACATTAGTTAAATTGCTGTGTGTGAGTGTGTAAAAAACAAAATAATACTAACATTTGATGTGTTGTATTTCTATAGAAAATTATCTCTACTAATAACAAATCTGTAACCAAAATTTTTCTGGTAATTTACGATTTTTTTTAAATAATTGGTGTCAACATGTATAATTTATTATCCTGAGACCAAAAATCGTTTTTCTAGTGATTCTTCAGGTACAACAAAAAAGTCGTGCAACATTAAATAATGCAGAGATTCAATTACTACAATCCATCAGCGTCGATTCAGCACATGGACAGTTTCAGAAGGAAAAATTTTCTGACCTGATTGTGACGAAGTCTATGAAGAACCATTTTTCTGAGGACTGGGTGCAGTGTAGTGGGTGCAAAGCATGAAGAGTGTTCAAGCTACGAAGGCGTTGGACTTCTTAAATGTTACATGTGTTGACGAGCATTCTTAAAGGACAACGTGCGCAGTCTTATAGGACAGTGCCTGTAAGATTGCGCGTTCACAATTTTTCAAAGAAGTATGTTTGCAAAGAACAAATATTTCATTTTTGTAACTTTTTTCATATTATTGTGATCTTAAGATTCAAGAGTTTCGTTTCATAAATATAGTTTTTATGTTGGTCTCAAAAATGAGTATCTATGGACACAAATCCACTAAGTGCGCAATCTTAGGAGCATTTAACTTAGAATCTAATCTAATAGCTTAAGATACAAGCAAAATATCAGTAAAATAAATTACAAAAATATTACGGATCTACACAAATCAAAATAATTTCACCTTTAATAATAAATTTTATAAAATAATGACGATATTTCTGTGGGTTCTGCTTTTATCCGATAATAACAACTTACTAAATACCCTAGAGAGCAAATGACAATTGATGTGTTGCTATACTGTACACTTCATTATTATTATTATTATTATTATTATTATTATTATTATTATTATTATTATTATTATTATTATCATTATTATCATTATTATTATTATTATTATTATTATTATTATTATTATTATTATTATTCGCTAAACTGCAGAATTTGCTACGATAGCTTTGAACCGTGCCGTTACGGTTACGACCAAATTAAACTAAATACACAATGTCGCCAACATAAAGACATGACGTTGATCTGTGGCGTCGTTAGAAGAAGTTTGTTTCTCTCTCTCTCTCTCTCTCTCTCTCTTCATTCGTTCCGAATATTACTGAGAGCTAGCACCACTGTTAACGACAAGATCTGCGTAAATATTGCGAGTAGAGTAGGTATCTTAGATGAGAAACTCGCGACAGGAACAGTTGTATTGTGGCGCATGCGCAGACCTCTCCTGCAGTAGCAGCGTGATCTTTACTTGAATTTATTTTCTTATGTACATTCCAGATGAAATCAAGAAGATTCCTTCTTGCTCCGGTTACACAACTTGCATATTATACGAAGGTTAGGATATGTTAGGTTAGGTTAGTTTAGGGTTTTATTAACCAAGTCCGCACATACACAGACAGCCAAGATGATCCTGTCGGTCATGGCCCTTATGATAGTGCCTGTTTCGTAATATTGATAAACAATAGGACTAATATGACAAAAGCAGTGACTAATTTCATGGCCGCTAAAATTTTTCTTCGTAAGTCGAGATATTTTCTCTAAACCACAAATAAAACGGCAACGCGGTCATAATTACGTACTTAACGCTTTGGCGAACATTAACCGGAAATTTATTTTCCTTCATTTGCTGAAACACACTTCCTCCCCCCCCCCTTTGTTTCGTTGATAACCTACTTTAAGATAAATGATCTTACTACTTCTGCACTTTCTTTTAGTGCATTATAAACACCGCCGTTGTACTCCATAAACCTTGCACTTGACTAATGGAGTGAATTATTTAAGAATATAGTCGCGAATTTTACTACTACCATTTCGATTGTCTTTTGTTTGACACGGCTCGGTACGGCCCAGTGACTACACCTTTTCCAGTTGCATTTCAGAAAATATCAATTGTACTTCAGAAATTATCAAATGTACCGGTATTTCAGATTAGTCAATTTAATTTCAGAAATCATTAATTGTATTTCAGATTTGTCAATTCAGTTTCAGATAGTACCAATTGTATTTCAGATTTGTCAATTGTATTTCAGATGGTATCAAATGTATTTCAGACTTGTCAATTGTATTTCAGATTTGTCAATTGTATTTAAGATGGTATCAAATGTATTTCAGAAAATATAGCAATGAATTTAAGATTACATAGTCGCTTTTATTTCACAAAATAACAAATGGAGGCCTACTTGAGATTTTAACATATATTTAAAAAAATGGAAAATGGATTTAAAAAATCCTCAACTTTATTACATTTTAGAGTCCGATAGGCATATTCTCCATAGCTAAAGCTGCAGCTTGATGAATTGTACTGTGTTGTACTGCACAAGCACAATCACTACCAACAATATTAGGTGTGTTGGTTCATTAATTTTGTCTCTACAGCAGGTGAATTATCCTACAACACCAAGAGCTATGACGTCAGGAATTCCAAGATTGGTTTTTACGTACATCTTCACTTTACACTAAATGATCTCGATTGGATTTAACATTGGAGATAAGGTGCCAACCGTAACTTCTGAAATAGAAATGATAGTTTCTGAAATACAATTGACAAATCTGATATACAGACGTGGACAAATTATTAGCAAAATTGAAGATTTTTATTATATATTTTTACAAAATATGATTCTTCAATTTAGACTACAGTTGACATTTTTGTGTATTTCCAAATTATTAGTAAAATTGAAAATTTGTATTGTATACTTTTCAAAATTTAACTCCTCAATTTGGACTACATTTGATATTTTTGCATATTTACGAATTATTAGCAAACCTGAAGGTTTTTATTGTATATTTTTACAAAATTCGATTCTTCAATTCGGACTACAGTTGACATTTTGGATATTTCCAAATTATTAGCAAAACTGAAGATTTTTGTTTTATATTTTTACAAAATTTAACTCTTCAATGCAGTTAACATATTTGCTAATTTACAAATTATTAGCAAAATTGAAGATTTTCATTATATATTTTTACAAAACTTGACTCTTCAATTTAAACTACAGTTGACATTTTTGCATATTTCTGTCAACTGTAAAGATGGAAATATCCAAAATTGTCAACTGTAGTCTAAATTGAAAAGTCAAATTTTGTAAACAGAATTATCATAAAAATCGTCAATTTTGTTAATAATTTGTCCACGTCTGTACAATTGATGTTTTCGGAAATACAATTGATATAATCTGAAATTGAATCGACTAATCCGAAATACAAATGATACCATCTGAAATTAAATTGACAAATCTGAAATACAATTGATGTTTTCTGAAATACAATTGATACTGTCTGAAATTGAATTGACTAATCTGAAATACAAATGACAAATCTGAAATACAATTGATATTTTCTGAAATACAACTGGAAAAGTTGTAGTGGCTAGCGAGCACTACGTGCGTATTATCCAGTTGTTCCATATTATTATTATTATTATTATTATTATTATTATTATTATTATTATTATTATTATTATTATTATTATTATTATACAAATTAATTGAATTAATAAATCTGTGAAAATCTGTTAAAAATATCCTTGTTTACGGAAGTTTTTCGAATTTCGAACTCGTGTCCTTATGCTATCCATATAATAGATTGAAACTAAAAGACTATATGACGCATTAAGTTAATCCTGGAATGGGACTCAAGCTATGCAGTTCAAGAGGATGTCTTTCCTGCCCACAGCCGAATAGAGTTCCCCATAAGAAACGTTATGAATCGCCTGGTAATGAAGAAAGCAACACGTGATTTCAACTGCTAATTACCTCTAAATACCGGCACATGCGCGAGACAGAAATGTAGATCAAGCTTGGGAGGGGGAGGAAGGGAAGCTTGATGGCTTGTCTGTCTGGCGAGGTACCCCAGATGAGATAAATGTTGTTCCTGAAGCTCCCAAATTAACCTTTTTGTCTGATTTCTAACCCGCGCCATGATAGAGCCTGACCTCCCGATCATGATGTTAATTGAATGTGCCAATCAAGTTAATGAAAAGAGAGGCAAGTGGGCGGGCCTCAGTCGTGATGCTCAGGCCCACGGAAACAAATGACTGTCTGTGGGGGGAGGGAGACCCGACCCCCCATCGGAATCAATTGTACACATTATTACACCGAGATGCTCATTTATCTGCTGCCTTCTTTTGTTTCAGCGCTGATTTGCAATAGCGCATGCGTACTTGCAGCAAACACTGTTACCATTAGCAACCAGAGATTCATGCGATAAGGCAGGGATATCCAATAACACAAGATTTGGAGTTGCTCGATGACATTTGAAAGGCGTTCGCAGAGAAAATCAAACTAAATCCGTACCTAATCTAAGAAAATGTGAACATCTTGTCAATATCAGACAAGATCCTCGAAATTAAGGAGGATTGAATGTTAGAGAAATAATAATAATAATAATAATAATAATAATAATAATAATAATAATAATAGTTTCACGATAATATGCTAACCTCTAATTGCATGTTAGAGTTATAATCTTATAGCCTACATGTTCTATAGTAGTGATTAAATAAATCGATAGGCAGGTAGGTAGGTAGGTAGGTAGGTAGATAGGTAGACAGACAGACAGACAGACAGACAGACATACAGACAGACAGACAGACAGACAGACAGATAGATAGATAGATAGATAGATAGATAGATAGATAGATAGATAGATAGATAGATAGATAGATAACAATAATAACAATAACAGGTATAATTAAATGATTTCACCAATATAATCAAGAATTATTAATAATTGGTATAACTATTATATTAACAAAAATTCAATGATGAATTCCATCATAATTACAAATAAATAATAATTTAATAAAACATTTCAATAAAACAATTAAATATTAATAAATCAAAACCATAGATAGATAGACAGACAGACAGACAGACAGACAGACAGACAGATAGATAGATAGATAGATAGATAGATAGATAGATAGATAGATAGATAGATAGATAGATAGATAGATAGACAGATAGACAGATAGACAGATAGACAGACAGACAGAGAGACAGATAGACAGATAGACAGTTAGACAGATAGACAGATAGATAGATAGATAGATAGATAGATAGATAGATAGATAGATAGATAGATAGATAGATAGATAGATAGATAGATAGATAGATAGATAGATAGATAGATAGATAGATAGATAGATAGATAAGTGCATAAATAAATAAATGAAAAATAAATAAATAATAAGTTACGAAACCAAATATTACAGAGGAAGAGAAATATCTATGAAAATAGGAAAGGAAAAGTTCGAATAAATCTACAAAAAGAAGAAGGTGAAGGTATTCCCGTAACATGCCATGAAGGCACTTGGGGGCATGGAGGTAGAGCCCCATGCTTTCCATGACCTCGGCACTAGAATGACGTGGTGTGGTCGGCACCACGCTCTGACCGCCTTTTACCCCCGGGAAAGACCCTGTACTCAATTTTATAGGAAGGTGAGTGAACCTCGGAGCCGTTCTGAAAGTTTGGCAACGAAAAAAATCCTGTCACCACCTGGGATCGAACCCCGGACCTTCCAGTCCGTAGCCAGCTGTCGAATAAATCTACACAGAATTTAATTGGTGATTGATGATGATGATGATGATGACGATGATGATGATGATGATGATGATATTTCGGTGGTTGGAGAAAGGATAAGGTGGAAACAAAAACTCTTGTGATTAGTGGTTCAGGAAGTGTGATTTTTATTGCCCATCATTTAAAGTTGTGTAAGGCTATTATTTTTATGAAAAACATTAGATTGGTAATTTCATTATTATACAATAATTATCCTAGTAGTAGCACTGCTGAAGCAAATGTTTCTATCACTACAGGTAATAGTGAGTGAATTCACAATGTCACCATGCTACATTCTTGCGAGGGTCACTTATGGAAGCAATAGTGGTTATGGTGGTGATGGCAATAGAAAGGCTGACATGCTGCTAACAACCATAGCAACCAAACACAACTACAACGAACACCGAAATCACTATTAACTTCACTACCACAACACCAAGCACAACCACCACCACCACCACCACCACCACCACCACATCATCATAATGTCCACTACAATAGTCAAAATCAGAACAATCAAATCAACACCACCAACAGAACCACAACAACTACCAACCACAATAGCCACAACCATAACCACCACCATCATAACCAAAACCAAAACTACAAAAATATTTTTCAACTTGGAAGAAACAACGAAAAAATATTTATTTTTTGCAGATAAAACTTTTTTTCATTCATCCACATAATTTTTATATATACTGTGTGTGTGTGTGTGTGTGTGTGTGTATAACAACAGCACATCTACCTCCACAGCTCATGAGTTACCAACCTAGGGGCAGAAAATCGTTGGAGAGACATCCGAAACGCTGGAAGAAAACAGTAACAGGCCACTAGATCTAACACATGCAAAGAAAAAGAAGACGATATTGATAATGATGTTAAATAAAAGAGACACCATAAATAAACCAATAGTAAGATAAATTAGAATATGTCTATCAGAGACTACAGATGGACAGACTGAAATACATAGGCCTACAAATGTACCTATGCTTCATGGACTGAGGTTCACTTAAAAAAAAAAATAAATAAAAAAATAAATAAATAAAATAAAATAATTAAATGAATAAATTAATAGTAAACAAATGATCAAACAAAGTAATAAATAAATGAATAAACGAATGAATTAACAAATATAAACAAACAACAAATAAAGAAAAAATTAAAATTAATTAATTAAATTATAACAATGTAGTAAATATACATAACTAACTTAACCCAGTCATGTTATGGAACATCACATCAGCATTAACTAGGAACATTAAATTTCTTATTGAAAAATATTAGTGTCTTGTATGAAGACTTTGTTTCGAGATTATTTTAATTTTTCTTCATTTTCAGTAATAAATTTTATTTAATATTGTATCAGTGAAGAAGTATGTCGTGTCAGTGAAGTGTGCTGTGTAAGTGAAACGTGTTCCTGTCAGTGAAGCTTTATAGTTTATAGTGGCAGTGCATAGTATTTGAACAGTGAAATGTTTTTGAAGTGTTAGTGAAATCAGGATAGAATCAGTGAAATGTGTCGTAGTTCCATTGCAGTGAGTGAGTTGACAGCGAAATGAGTGTAATTTGAAAGGTACTTGTGCAGATATGAACATATCATACTCGTGGGTTTTAGTTCGATCTTAGTTTTAAGATACAAATTAGATTTATTTCAAATGTTATTTTAAGTGATCGTTTCATTTAATTTAGTATGTTCCCTGTTGTTGTTGTTATTGTTATTATTATTATTATTATTATTATTATTATTATTATTATTATTATTATTATTGTTAGTATTAATTATTAGTATTATTATTAATTGTATTTTTAATTAATAAGTTTATTATTGTCATTATTGAGTGTAATTAGTTACCACTGCCACCGGGTATATACCCACTGCAGTATGAATAAATACATACAATATATGTATAACCACCCTTTATACAGGACTTAAAAAATAACACTGATTTTAATGTAAACTTGTTAGATAATAGCCTCTATATTTTTATTTCATGTCCGTGACGTTTCCTTTTAATTTTCTAAGCATTAAGTGTTACAATTAAAAAATTAAATAAAAATGTCGTTACTACTGATGTGATTTTAGTCAGTTTGTATTATATTTTTGGTCCAGGGAAAATAAATTTTATTTTTACTACCGTTATTTCCATTTTGAAGTGGGCTACAAGTCAACAATATAAAACTGACTGTTAATTTAGAAGTTGGCAATATATTTTCTGTCGATTATAACAACAATATATATCGATAGTAACATTCATACCATTCAACCAATAAGGAGATTGGCCCCTATAACGCATCTGTTCGTAGTATTATCAATGACAATGTTACTAGTGACAACGGCTATATCATATGAATGTTGGTGATTGTGATTAAAGTTGTGGTGACAACTGTATAGTAGTGGCAACACTGGTAGCAATAGTGGTTGGTGAAGTTTAGTGGCGGTAGTATTTCAAGAGCAGCGATAGTAATGGTGATGAGGTTAGGGCATAGAATTAAACTCAGACCCACAACGCAGAATGGCTTATTAACTGGTTTTTAAAAGCTTCGTATGTTTTTTTCTTTACTGTAGGACGTGTAATATTTACATCCCCTTTTTTAGAATTCCTGTGGTTAACCACACACCAAGCATAATTTTACTACATATGGAGTAGATGTTATGTTCAGAAGAAACAGCGTAAATGAAGTTAAAAATTAATATTTCATCAAATTCATCTAGTACAATAAAAATATTATACATCCAGATTTTATAAAAATAATGACACTATTCTATAAATTCAATTTATACTCACAGAGCTGATGACCTTCGATTCTGGTTTTGTAATTCACCACTTCAAAAGACACACGGCAAGACGCCATCATTTTAAACAGGTGACCATATGATTCGTTTTCTGTAATACAAAGATTATAATATTGATAGTGTTTTGTTCATAATGTTGTCATGGGTTCTTGAACACAGAAATAGATGGACTATAAAACGAAGAAGATGGTCCTACAGAATGAAACTACGGCCATCCATTCCGTTTCAAACAAGAGATGTGCACTGGCAGAGAACATAGAAAGATAGAAGTATTTTTCCGAGAATAATCTCAGTTGCTGGTATTATAATGTAATATTTTTATTAATGTGACGAGCCTCATGGGCTAGTGGTCAGAGCTTCTGACTACAGTTCATAAGGTCCCGGGTTCGATTAGAACACAGGAATTTTTTCTTAAAGGGGAATGTTCCTGTGTTCATCATCATCATCATCATCATCATCATCATCGCCAACTTCAACACCAACGTTCCCAATAATAATAATCATCACCATCATTCCATCCTACCACCATTATCATAATCACCACAGTCAATATCATAATAACAAATACCATCAAAACCACCATCCCGCCAACATTATCATCATAACAATAATCACCAATACAATAAAAATCACCGCCCCGCTACCATTATCACCATCATTACAATCAAAACCACCGTTCCATAATCATTATCATAATATACTACCAATAGAATCAAAACCACCGTTCCATCAAAATTATCATCATCACCATTACAATCAAAAGCAACGTCTCATTACAATTATAATCATTAATATCATCACTACAATCAAAACCACCGTACCATCACCATTATCATTACTATCATCATCATCAACACCACAATCAAAACCATCGTACCACCACAATTATCATCACCATTACAATGAATAGCAAAGCCTCACTATAATTATCATCATTTTCATCACCACTACAATCAAAACTACCTCCCGACCACCATTATCATCGTCATTACCATTATTACAACTACAATCAAAACCACCGTCCGGTCATCATTAATATTATTACCACTATAATATAAAACACAGTCTTACCACTATTATCATCATTATTATTATCACAATTATAATAAACACTACTGTCCCACCACCATTATCATCATTACCACCGTAATAAACACCACTGTCCCTCCGCCATTATCATTATTAATATCTTCATCACCGTAATCAAAACCATTGTCTCACCACCATTATCATCATTACCACTGTAATCAACACTACTGTCCCACCACTATTATCGTCATTACTATCATCACCACCGTAATCAACAACATTGTCCCTCCGCCATTATCATCATTAATATCATTACAAGAGTAATCAACACCACTGTCCCATGCCATTATCATCCATCATCAATATCACCACCGTAATCAACACCACTGTCCCATAGCCATTATCATCACTATTAGCATCACCACTGTAAACAATAGCACTGTCCCACGCCATTATCATCCATCATCAATATCACCACCGTAATCAACAACACTGTCCCTCCGCCATTATCATTATTAATATCATCACCAGAGTAATCAACACCACTGTCCCACCACCACCATCATCATCATCATTATAATCATAATCATCATCATCGAGTTACATAAATCATCTTACCACATTGTCTACAGTAAAGTGACGTTGGCTACAGTTCACGTGCTTTAGTCTAAAAAGAGGAACACTGTCAGTGTCAAAATTAGAAGGTATCACAGAGAGAATATAGACATCTAATAGACATATTTTGTATTCGCTTCCATAGAGTTAACAGAGAATTCAGTTTATAGCACATAGCCTAGCCACTCCTATATATTGCTATTCTTATTTTATGGAATCTGTAGGTAATGGCAGAGGACTGCGCCTGAAGAGTGTACACATTGAAACTGATGCGTGTCTTTCTTTTTAATTGTTTATTTAACGACGCTGTATCAGCTACTAGATTATTCAGCGTCTATGGAATTATTGATAGCTAGAAGATATTTGGCCATGTGATTAAATGACCTTCGTCTTACAGTTAGCGAAAGTCTCGGGGAAATACCCAACCAGGTAATCGACACATGCGGGTAACCAACCCAAATCCGAACGCAGCTACCGCCTGAGCTATGCCGGTCGCTCGGTTGTATTGTTAATAATTATGATGATGATGGTGGTGATGATGATGATAATGATAATGACTAATAGAGAAAATGTAAATCCCGACAAGACAAAGTATGACTATATGATTATGTCTCGTGACCACAACATAGTACGAAATGGAAATATAAAAATTGGAAATTTATCTTTTGAAAAAATGGAAAAATTCAAGTACTTTGGAGTAACAGTAACAAATATAAATGACACTCGGGAGGAAATTAAACGCAGAGTAAATATGGGAAATCCCTGCTATTATTCGGTTGAGAAGCTTTTGTCATCTAGTGTGCTTTAAAAAAAACTGAAAGATAGAATTTATAAAACAGTTATATTACCGGTTGTTCTGTATGTTCTTTTTTTACTTGGTTATATAACGACGCTGTATCAACTGCGAGGTTATTTAGCGTCGATGAAATTGGTGTTGGCGAGATGGTATTTGGTGAGATGAGGTCGAGAATTCACCATAGATTACCTGACATTTGCCTTACAGTTGGGGAAAACCTCGGAATAAAACCAACCAGGTAATCAGCCTAGACGGGAATCGAACCCGCGCCTGAGTGTAACTCTGGAACGGCAGGCAAGCGACTTAGCCGACTGAGCTACACCGGTGACTTTTTGTATGGTTGTGAAACTTGGACTCTCACTTTAAGAGAGGAACAGAGGCTAAGGGTGTTTGAGAATATGGTTCTTAGGAAAGTATTTGGGGCTAAGAGGGATGAAGTTACACGAGAATTTAAAGTTATACAACACAGAACTGCACGCATTGTATTCTTCACCTGACATAATTAGACACATTAAATCCAGACGTTTGATATGGCCAGGGCATGTAGCACGTATGGATGAAATGCATATAGAGTGTTAGTTGGAACAGCTGAGAGAAAAAGACATTTGGGGAGGCCGAGAAGTAGATAGGAAGATAATATTAAAATGGATTTGAGGGAAGTTGGATATGATTGTAGGGACTGAATTAATCTTGCTCAGGATAGCGACCGATGGCGGGCTTATGTGAGGGCGGCAATGATCCTCCGGATTTTTTTATTTTATTGGGTTATTTTACGACGCTGTATCAACATCTAGGTTATTTAGCGTCTGAATGAGATGACGGTGATAATGCCAGTGAAATGAGTGTGGGGTCCAGCACCGAAAGTTACCCAGCATTTGCTCGTATTGGGTTGAGGGAAAACCCCGGAAAAAATCTCAACCAGGTAACTTGCCCCGACCGGGATTCGAACCCGGGCCACCTGGTTTTGTGGCCAGACGCCCTGACCGTTACTCCACAGGTGTGGACTCCTCCGGGTTCTCTAAAAGTCATTTGTAAGTAAGTAAGAGAAAAGTCAAATGTTGGTAGGGTAAATAGAAATATAATGCGAAAATGGCTCCAAAGATAGTCTTTATAAAGCATAGAAATTTCAAGGTATCCCCACAGTCTAGTATATACAGTCGCGAAGCTCAATACGTAGCAAATATGCAAACATTAGGTAGTTGCTCACCACTAGGATCGCTAATATCGCCTCATTACAGGCAATGCAAAATAGTACCGGCACAGTCTATTGTTTCTAGCACCCTCAAAACTCAAGCTTCGTGACTGTATATAGTAGACTGTGGTATCCCTCTGTGACTATAACCCGCCTATCTAGCATTCACGTTCTACCACTTAGCCCACTGTTCTGGGCTCCAATTCTGTAATCTTTGTTTTCTAATCTTTATATTAAATAAGTCTCATGAACTCACGCTACCATTTTTTATTTCGTCATCTGTTTTCAGCAGTAAAATGGTTCCTCCTGCAAGCAATTCTGCCTATCACACAATCTGCATAAATTTCACAAATATTAAACAGGGGGGTGTTGAGCAAATATGATGACAGAATTTAATTAACATGGAGGCAGTAATCAACTAGCAGCGTTGTAGATTATTTCCTCTCTAATCTTAATTACAGCTCATCCTTCCCTTAATTATAAAGAATATTTAATCTTACGCATTAATCTGGAATCGCTTCTTTTCTTCTTGGATCTCGTTACACTTGTAACGTTAGCACCAACGCCGTTAGAAGCATCTGACATGTGCGAAATTCTACAGTCCTTTTGTTTGTTTGTTTGTTTGTTTGGTTTGAAGTATTCTGCGCTTTTTTCCGGAGAAATCCTATCTTACAAAGGCATGTGATTGTCT
This sequence comes from Periplaneta americana, assembly GCA_025594305.2. Taxonomy (NCBI): domain Eukaryota; kingdom Metazoa; phylum Arthropoda; class Insecta; order Blattodea; family Blattidae; genus Periplaneta; species Periplaneta americana. The sequence continues at coordinate 153,315,920 of JAJSOF020000013.1, forward strand.
ATAAACGCAGATTTACTTGAGAGGCACGGACTGAGAACTCTCCTCACAAGTAGGCCGCTAGAGTGGGCCCATTGTACTGTCCGTAATGGAATAATGTGAAAGCCCTAAGACCCCAGTTTTACAGATTTCCCTACGGGTCACCACCGAACTCCCTTACAGCCTAAAGAATCTCTTTACCTTTCAGCGTATCATCACTGTCACTCAACCCGGTCCCAGGAGCTACCATGCGCCCAGGGGAGAGCCCACGGCACATAGCACTACCACCAGGAACTAATGACCACATACCACGAGGTCCAAATTCGGTGGCGACCCGCAGTCGACTCTACGTCAGAGCAAGTCCGAAAAGGGAAAGAAATTGAGATGATGATGAAAGAGAGGAAGTGTAATTATGTTGGCGAAATGAGCCGAGGTCCAACGCCGAAAGTTACCCAGCAATTCTGCTTCTAACCAGGTAACTTGCCCCAATCAGGATTTGAACCCAGGAGCGCTCGTTTCGCGATCAGGCATGTTAACCGTTATTCTACAGCGTGGACAATACTAGGCCTAGTGTAATTATAGTAGAAGTAGTGTGTTAGTGATGTAGCCAGGGTAGGGTGAGTAAATTACCTGTACGTATTTTACGTGTAATTTACTGTAAAATACGTAATGTAGAAAACTGTTTTATACATGGAGTAATAAACTTTTATTGATTTTGATAATCTAAACACGAATTACTTCATTCCTGTTCAGTCCTTGTAAGAAAAATGTCTGTTGCAGCAGAAAAAAAAATACTTTTTTGTGTGTGATTTTATACTGCAGTTTTCACATAGATTATAACATTGTTGATAGTTAGGCTACTTTCACATATATTATTTAATGTACCGAAGTACATATGATATTTCCATGCAGATATTCTGCGCCATCATACGATGAAAGAGTAATGGAACAGAGAAAAATTCTCTCCGGCGCCGGGATTTGAACTCGGGTTTTCAGCTCTACGTACTGATGCTTTATTCACTAACCCACACCGGATACCCACCCCGGCGTCGGACAGAATCGTCTCAGATTAAGTTCCAACTCTTGGGTTCCCTCTAGTGGCCGCCCTCTGCATTACGTCATAGATGTCTATGAACGTAGGACTGAAGTCCACACATGTGCTGAGGTGCACTCGTTATGAGTGACTAGTTGGCCGGGATCGTATGATGACGCAGAATATCTGCATGGAAATGTCATATGTACTTCGGTACATTAAATAATATATGTGATATGCTTAAATCACTTCGTGATTTAAGACGGCGCTTATTCCGTCGGATCCCGGCCAACTAGTCACTTATAACGAGTGCATCTCAGCACATGTGTGGACTTCAGTCCTACGTTCATAGACATCTATGACGTAGTGCAGAGGGCGGCCACTAGAGAGAACCCAAGAGTTGGAACTTAATCTGAGACGATTCTGTCCGACGCCGGGGTGGGTATCCGGTGTGGCTTAGTGGATAAAGCATCAGCACGTAGAGCTGAAAACCCGGGTTCAAATCCCGGCGCCGGAGAGAATTTTTCTCCGTTCCATTACTCTTTCATCATACTTTCACATACTTAGTAAAACAGCAATGCTTTGCTTACTTTCAATTTGCTTGTTGGAAAAACCCCATAACATCCTACTTTATTTTTTGGGAGACTTTATATATATTATAAAACACAACTAATAGTAAATAAACCTAACATTTAGCAACTAATATCCCTTTTAAATACATTTTGACAATTAAAATAAAATTAATTGAACTAAACTGTTTCTATTGATTTCCCGAAAGTTTCGTTTTTGTGGGGTTTTTAAAAATAAACGATTCTAGTGACAAAGGCCTTTTTATAGTATAACATTTTAAGGTAATTATTAAGATTTGAACATAATAACTCATTAAATGTAATCATTTTTCAAATTTTACGTGGCTAATCATCGAAGAGCTGGGAAGCATGACTTGAATAGACTTTTTGTATGTCAGAAAATTAATAAACTTATTTTTTCAATCTTCGCTTCCACTGTCATTACTGTCTTTGTTGGTTGTAGGCCATGTGTACAATTCTGTGTATAAATCTTTCTCTTCATTCGATATGTACTGCAAAATCTTTTTAAGTCTCCATTTTTTAACATTAATTGCTAACTTCGAGTTATAAACTAGGTTTGTTAGCAATTCAAACGGTAAATTTTTATCACAAACTGAACAAAGAAAGAGTGAAAATAAAAGCTCTTGGAGGTTTTTTTACGTATTTTACATTTATTACGTTAATTACGCATTATTTACACGTATTTTACTGTAATCCTAAATAACCTTTTCTTACGCGTGAAGTCCCAACCCCGAATGTAGCGATAGTGTTGTTAGTTTAGTAGTACTGTAGTAGTTTAGTATAAGAATAGTTGTTGTAGTGGTACTATAGCAGCAGTAGTTTAGTGTAGTAATTGTGTAGTAGTAGTAAGTTTAGTATAGTAATAGTATAGCAGTGGCGTAGCGTCAATGTAAGCTAAAAAGCTCAGCTTCCCCAGTTAATAATAATTTCATTACAAACCTGCAGTTTATGAACAAAATTATTTATTAATTTTAATACAATTTATATTTACGCGTTAAATATTGTGATGCGGCAGCTTAGGATGATTTGTGATGCAGCAGTAAACATGAAGCCTGCACACACCAGCTTCCAATCCCCTCATTCTTCTGTATACCCTACCCGCAGATTTTCCATCTCTTTCTAACAAAACTACCCTGGTCGCAAGGCTCGCAAGAAGCTAGCTTTAACATTAAAAAGAATTTAGTTTCCGAGTTATCCCTTTCGTGATTTGTGTTTAGTTGAAGTGTTAGTGTGCATTGTGACTGATATAATAAATAATGAGTGAAATAACTGTTGCTGACACTAATTTACTTGAATTTTTAGGACAATTCCATTATCAAGACTGACTTAGGAACAAAAGTGTGATTTAAAAAACAAATGACCGACTCCCTTGCTATCAATGAAGGACACAACCAAGACAGAAGCATAAGTTACGTAATTACTAATACTGTATTTATTGACCTTTAATATTGTGATTTCTCTAAATATGACAGGGGGTAAGCTAGTGTTAAATTATACCTATACGTGTCTATTTGTTAGAGATACATATGTGCAAGCCATGAAATCAAATTTTACTACGTACCATTTGAGATGATGCCTTATTGGTATTACTTATGAGGTTCCAACCAATCTTCGGACTGCTGACTTGACATTGACTACTATTTACTTTAAGACTATATTTTTCCAATACGTTATCTCATATGTAAATGGAAGACAATTTGAGTTAGCTTCCTCTGCTTAAAATTTCATGCTACGCCACTGTAGTATAGTAGCAGTAGGAATAGTAGTAGTAGTAGTAGTAGTAGTAGTAGTAGTAGTAGTAGTAGCAGTAGCAGCGGCAGCAGTTGTAATGGTAGTACATTGTTTAACTACTTACGTTATCACCTTTAGGGGTTATTTAGCGTCAAACTTTATTGTGGCCGAGAAACTGTCCACGAATTTTCCCTGGAGATTTCCATCAGAAATAGGTTTTTTTCATTTTCCGTAAATCTACGACACGAAACTTCGATCTTTATTTTCAATTTTATCGTCTTTCAAATTCCGTCGTCTTCGACCGGTTTTGAACCTGCATACCGTTGCTCCAACGGCCAATATAGCAGCACAAGACTTCTGAGTACGATCTGTTTGACATACATTGACTATATATTGTTGTTTGAATAGTTTGAAAGTAATTATGGCAATAGGGATCAAAGGTACCAACCTTGGAAAACATGATGATTCTATTTGACTGCAAAGTTATTATCTTCATCATCATCCGATCGTTTTACACAGCAGCGGTTACCAGGGCAGATATCTGGTTTTCGGTAAGCGGTCTGAACTCCCACACCAACACCTTGGACCGCGTTTATAAATTGCATTACGCTTGTAATTGAGCGCTGCAACCAGCTCAATCCAACGTTCTGGTGGAGATGCAATTATTTTAATAATCCCATTAAACTTTTTTCTTCCCTGTCCCGGGAGTTTCATACAGTTGCTCGTTTTTATTGGAACTCTCTTGGCAATTTGGTTGCCTAGGCAACAAATTTGCTACAGTAGTTACAAATTTTCATCGCTGCCGATAGACCGAGGAAGCCAATCTTTATGTAATTCCTCAACAGGTGATATAATTGTTATGATGGGTTATCACGTGAACTATAAGCAGGCCTGCAATTATCTCGACCAGAGTAGAGCTGGGTTGTCTACATCAGGGGTTCACAAATTCTGAGTGCGAATACTTCAAAGTAACATATTTCATGGCGAAAAGAGTTTCTTGATATTTCATCTACATTTCAAGATAGTCAGTTCTGCCATTTTCTTCTTCTTCTTCTTCTTCTTCTTCTTCTTCTTCTTCTTATTATTATTATTATTATTATTATTATTATTATTATTATTTATATTGAATAAGCAGTAGCGGACAGCCGATGAGGGGTAGTCCTCCAGCTTGGGGGTTGGGCGAAGGGCTAACAACCCATCACCGTAAAAAACAGTTTGTTACGAGATCTTCAAATAAGCCTCGGAATGGGACTGATTCTCTGGCACGATCACAGCAAAGATTATGTCTCGTGACGAGAATATTGTACGAAATGGAAATATAAAAATTGGAGATTTATTCTTCGAAGAGGTGGAAAAATTCAAATATCTTGGAGCAACAGTAACAAATATTAATGACACTCGGGAGGAAATTGAACGCAGAATAAATATGTGAAATGCGTGTTATTATTCGGTTGAGAAGCTCTTATCATCCAGTCTGCTGTCCAAAAATCTGAAAGTTATAATTTATAAAACAGTTATATTACCGGTTCTTCTGTATGGTTGTGAAACTTGGACTCTCACTCTGAGAGAGGAACATAGGTTAAGAGTGTTTGAGAATAAGATGCTTAGGAAAATATTTGGGGATAAGAGGGATGAAGTTACAGGAGAATGGAGAAAGTTACACAACACAGAACTGCATGCATTGTATTCTTCACCTGACATAATTAGGAACATTAAATCCAGACGTTCGAGATGGGCAGGGCATACAGCACGTATGGACGAGTGCAGAAAAGCATATAGTGTGTTAGTTGGGAGATCTGAGGGAAAACGACCTTTGGGGAAGCCGAGACGTAGATGGGAGGATAATATTAAAATGGATTTGAGAGAGGTGGGATATGATGGTAGAGACTGGATTAATCTTGTTTAGGATAGGGACCGATGGCGTGCTTATATGAAGGCGGCAATGAACCTCTGGGTTCTCTAAAAGCCATTTGTAAGTATTAATATTATTATTATTATTATTATTATCATTATTATTATTATTCTTATTGCTATTATTATTATTATTATTATTATTATTATTATTATTATTATTATTATTATTATTAAATTCTTTGACTTCATTGATGAAACTGTATAGCCTATATTATTTATTTACTTAACTACCTACACACATATATATATATATATATATATATATATATATATATATATATATATATTTATTTATTTATTTATTTATTTATTTATTTATTTATTTATTTATTTATAGATTCTTAGTTTTAAGACCTGAGGAAAAAAGATCTTAGGGAAGGCCGGGACGTAGATGATGGGATAATATTAAAATGAATTTGAGGGAGGTGGGATATGATGCTAGGGACTGGATTAATCTAGCTCAGGATAGGGACCGATGATCGACTTATGTGAGGGCGGCAGCGAACTTCCGGTTTGTCTAAAAGCCACTTGTATTTATTTATTTTGTCATACTAAAGCAAACTGTGAACCTGTGGCATGTCTATACTAGATGACAAGTCTAGTAGAACATTTGTTGCTATGGTAATTCTAACAGTTGAGTGTTACATGGCTTAGATATTACTACTGGGCCTATGGCAGATAAAATGACCGGAGTAAACTGTAACTTCTCTCTGCTTACAGATATTATGACCGAGTAGCATGTGAAGGCAACATACAGTACTGTCAAAAATACATTCGATTTTGAAACGTCATAGTTAATGCATTCCCTATATGCAGATTTTGATACGATTGGCAGTAAAAAAATAATAATTTTTAGACAACCAATAGGTACTGACCTTAAATGGACTGATTATTGTGAAGTAGATTTAAGGTAGATTATCTCTAAATGAAATGGAAAACGGTATGTGCATTAGGGTGGAGTGAAAAAATTATTTTCGGAATTTAAATTCGGCTGGGCTTTCAAAAGTTGTCATTTAATGTCAAATGATCATGTACGAAATTTTTTGGATTTATTTTAATATTTAGATGCGCCCCAGAGGCTTCAAAAATTTCCTTATAGCTAAAAATAAGAAAAATGAGCTTCCGTTTTATTCTTATTACTTAATTGATTGTATTATCTCATTTTCAGTTTGAGAGAGGATATGGATCACAGTCGTAGCGAGATATTGGAAAGGGGTAAGGGTACCCCAACTACAAGGAGCACAGCAGAACACCCAATATCTGGCACTCCACCAAAAATATCAGGAAATGTTCTTCCCGCCAGTGCTGATGTTATGTTATGTTTTATTTAACGACGCTCGCAACTGCAGAGGTTATATCAGCGTCGCCGGATGTGCCGGAATTTTGTCCCGCAGGAGTTCTTTTACATGCCAGTAAATCTACTGACATGAGCCTGTCACATTTAAGCACACTTAAATGCCATCGACCTGGCCCGGGATCGAACCCGCAACCTTGGGCATAGAAGGCCAGCGCTATACCAACTTGCCAACCAGGGCGACTGATGTACTGAGGAACTGTCAATTGTGAGGTGGAACATGAAACTTGATATTCATTCAAAATAACCAAACATCAGTGATATTGCAGAAATAGTTTCAGTAGATGTTGAGAAGATGTGGAGGAAAGCATCTATTCCTCACATTTCTCACAAACGTGTAGTTGAAACATTATTTAATTACACAGTACATACAGAAACATGTTGAAACCATTCAAAGGTAGAGAAAGTGATACGGATTATAAAACAAAAATTGAAAACTACTGCAAAACTACTAATTCACAATTATTTGATATTGCCTTTTGCAAATGTACAGACTTTTCAAAATGCAAGTGTCAAAAAGACAAGAAGATTCCAAGTGATGAGCGAGAGTTCATTGTTGAGCAGAGAACTATGAGGAAAATGGTAATTGGCGGCATTGACCTCAAAATGACCCGGCATAATGAGAAAAAAAGAGGAACGAGAGGTGAATGAACAAATGAGAGTGAAGGTGAGTGTCAACAGAATATCGGATAAGTATCGCATCTGAAAGAAGTTCAGGATGAGAAGATGGGGAAGAAAATAAAAGTAGAATTAAACCAATAACCAGAATAAAGAAAAATCAAATGAGATTGCATCTTCCGAACATGGCAAGACGTGGCCTTTCAGATCGAACAGCCGCCTCTATTACTAGTGCTCTTTTGCAAGACATTGGTGTTGGATATGATGGTGAGACAAGTAATGGCATCGATCGTAGTAAAGTACGCACAGGAAGGGAGAAGTTTAGACAGGAAGCTATGGAAAGATTTGCTGAAAATTCCCGCCCTCTTGATGGGTTGTACTTCGACGGAAGAAAAGCCCTTAAAACAGTTCAAATTAAGAAGGGTTTCAAGTTCCATGCATCTACTCAGTTGGAAGATCATTACAACTTGTTCAAGAACCGTATTCAAGATACATAGGTCATTACAGTTCCAAGTGGCGAATCAAAAATTATATTACAAGAGATGTTATCATTTTTCATAAACAGAAAATTTCCTTATAAAACCTCACGGTAATAGGATGTGATGGAACAAACGTAAACACTGGAGTCAAAGGTGGAGTCACATTCACTGGCAAGAAACACAGAGACACGAACCACCAGTAACAAAGAATGTAGAAGACGAAGAAATATTAGATGTAATTTATTCACGACAGGAGATAAACATTGTCATACTCAAATTTCCGTGTCACACTCGAGTGACTGAGATTTATGTTCACCTTATAACAGAAACATCCAAAAGTGTCTGTGGGGAAGACAGTCGAATGGTTTTGTTCTTGCAGAATTACAATTAAGGTCGCTAATCAAATCATTCAATACAAAGTCTGAATATACTCCTTGAAATTTGGAAAATAAGTTGCAAAACATTACACAAATTTATCACTAACCAAATATGGTATAATATATTCACTTTCTCATTTGTAATATTTACATTTGTCCAAGGGCTGTCATAAGTAAACAATTATTCCATTAAAATTGAAGAATTCTTTTTTTTTTTTTTTTTTTTTTTTTTGAAAAGTGGGCATTTTAGTAGTAAATACTTAAATTAGTATTTGTAAGTGAAGTGTATGTATCAGACGTTTAAAATGACTTTAAATATGCTTTAAAATAGTAATTTGTAGATTATTATAAAAAATGTTTAACCGTTTGATGTTCCGATATTTCTTCTATGCTTCACAGCGCTTGGAGCGCATCAAAGAATTGAGATAGAAACTTGAGATTTTGCATGAATAAAAGCTATATCAATACACAACTTTTGCACACCCTGCCGATTTGAAATTCAACAAAAAATTTTTCCCCTATACTTTTCACTTCACCCTAATGTGCATTTCCTATTACCTGACGTAGGCCTATGTCAACCCTTGGTCTTCCCGTTCTTCCTCTAAGCAGAGATCTAGACATACCGGTACTCTAAATGAAACAGCTCACAAAAACTTAATTTAGAACTATTTAAACCGAATTATTGAGAGTATATCGATTGTAATGATTATCCACTTTCGATTGAAACAGTTCGCCATAATTTTAAAAACATATTTTAGTTGTTTTTATGAATAATCATATGTGATGGTGCAGAAAATAATTTTTAGGAGGAAGAAAAAATGAACTGAAAATCAATGGGCGTACGAAAGAATATAAAATTATTCGGTATAAAATGCCGGTGACTATGATGAACATATTATATGATGTGATTTGTAATGATGTATGTTGCCTTCTTCAATTTGTCCATTAAGGTAAAGTCTGGCTTATTATTCTACAGACGTGGACAAATTATTAACAAAATTGACTATTTTTATGATAATTCTGTTTAGAAAATTTGACTTTTCAATTTAGATTGCAGTTGATTCTGCATATTTCCATTATTTCAGTAGACAGAAATATGCAAAAATGTGAACTGTAGTTTAAATTGAAGAGTCAAGTTTTGTAAAAAATATATAATAAAAATCTTCAATTTTGCTAATAATTTGTAAATTAGCAAAAATGTCAACTGCATTAAAGAGCTGAATTTTGTAAAAATATAAAACAAAAATCTTCAGTTTTGCTAATAATTTGGAAATATCCAAAATGTCAACTGAAGTCCAAATTGAAGAATCGAATTTTGTAAAAATATACAATAAAAAACCTTCAGTTTTGCTAATAATTTGTAAATATGCAAAAATATCAAATGTAGTCCAAATTGAAGAGTTAAATTTTGAAAAATATACAATACAAATCTTCAATTTCGCTAATTATTCGGAAATACACAAAAAGGTCGACTGTAGTCTAAATTGAAGAATCATATTTTCTAAAAATATATAATAAAAATCTTCAATTTTGCTAATAATTTGTCCACGTCTGTATATTTGCTGCCTTATATGCTATTGATTGTTCAGTACAGTACTGCTATGTTGTGTACAAGGACCAGAAGAGAATTGTAGGGCCTACTTATAACACGGAGGAAATGTAGTGATTAATGTTATCTTTTTCTTATTATTATTATCATTATTACTAGATTCAATATTATAGAATATATGATTTCATTTGGTACAAATCATTGTCCGTCTTGTATAAAATCCTCCAAGCAGACTATGTGTGGCTGGAGTGCATTTTGTACAGCCCTGCATCCTCTTATTGCAGTTTCATCACCGACAAGCGATAAAAAAGGGCCGTACTGACTGGCTTCCAGTTAGATAGTGAATATAGAAATAGCGCTCACATTCGAATTGACTCATCTATCAGCATCCATCACGTGTCACTGTCTGGGCATCTTGTATAGCATGGCCGTCGTAACGTGAAGGCTACGTCATCATGACACCTGTAACTCCTGCATGTCTGATCACGAGATTATAAAATTAATGAAACATAATTCGAAAATGATATTTTATTACACAGCTACATCCATGATGGACTATTTTAATGGTATATGGAAGTGACTGTCATGTCATTGGTTCGAATATATACAGGGTGATTCACGAGAATTTACCGTCACTTACGGAGCTTATTTCCGAATACATTCTGAGCAAAAAAATTCATATAAACATTTGTCCTAATCTAAATATTTTCAGAGTTATACTAATTTGAACTTGTTTGTAAAATACCATTATTATTTAGTTTTAAAGGTAAAAAATATTACAGATAAAGAATGAACTATTCAGGAGTATCATTTCTTTAATTATCTAGTATTCTGAATATATTATTTTAATGTACCGAAGTACATATGATATTTCCATGCAGATATTCTGCGTCATCATACGATGAAAGAGTATATATGATATGCGTAAATCACTTCGTGATTTAAGACGGCGCTCATTCCGTCGGATCCCGGCCAACTAGTCGCTCATATCGAGTGCACCTCAGCACATGTGTGGACTTCGGTCCTGCATTCATAGACATCTATGACGTAGTGCAGAGGGCGGCCACTAGAGGGAACCCAAGAGTTGGAGCTTAATCTGAGACGATTCTAACCGGCGGCGTCGGAGTTGTATCCGGTGTGGCTTAGTGGATAAAGCATCAGCACGTAGAGCTGAAAACCCGGGTTCAAATCCCGGCGCCGGAGAGAATTTTTTTCCGTTCCATTACTCTTTCATCGTAGTATTCTGAAGCTAAAAATGTGTTGTGAATTCCATAGTTACTTCGTACAGATTTTTTTTTTATTTTTAACTATAAAATTACATTTTTCTTCAGCATTTACCACAACAATTGTTACAAATCATGCCACTCTTGTAAATTCTTCAAGACTAGAGCTGGGGACGGAGCGAGTAGAACTGTTGAGTTGCTCGGTTCTATCGGTTTATGTGCTTGGCAGCGGAGCACCGAAGTTACTCCGTTAACCGTAGCCGTTACCGGTAAGTTCAAACGTCAAACAGAGTTCACGTGTTTTACTTAATTCTAGCAGACAACAACGTAGGTACTGTTGTACCTAAATATTTTCTGCTGCAGGACAAATTATTTCCTTATCCCCAAAGGGCTGAAAGGCCTCTAGTATTGAAGAGGAGTTCATCCTATTACATGACCTGTCAAGTGGACCTAATGAACATTGACAGTCTGAACATATTACTGTTAATAATAATAATAATAATAATAATAATAATAATAATAATAATAGTAATATTATTAATAATAATAATTTTAATAATAACTTGGACTCTCACTCTGAGAGAGGAACATAGGTTAAGGGTGTTTGAGAATAAGGTGCTTAGGAAAATATTTGGGGCTAAGCGGGATGAAATTACAGGAGAATGGAAAAAGTTACACAACGCAGAACTGCACGCATTGTATTCTTCACCTGACATAATTAGGAATATTAAATCCAGTCGTTTGAGATGGACAGGGCATGTAGCACGTATGGGCGAATCCAGAAATGCATATAGAGTGTTAGTTGGGAGACCGGAGGGAAAAAGACCTTTAGGGAGGCCGAGACGTAGATGGGAGGATAATATTAAAATGGATTTGAGGGAGGTGGGATATGATGATAGAGATTGGATTAATCTTGCACAGGATAGGGACCGATGGCGGGCTTATGTGAGGGCGGCAATGAACCTTCGGGTTCCTTAAAAGCCATTTGTAAGTAAGTAAGTAAGTAATAATTTTAATAATAATTTTAATAATAATAATAAAATAATAATAATAATAATAATTATTATTATTATTATTATTAAAATTATTATTAAAATTATTATTAATAATAATATTACTATTATTATTATTATTATTATTATTATTATCATACTAGAGTGTTTGATTAATATTAAAATATGTTAAAAAAGGAAGTGAATTATATTTTCTTCTATTTGTGTTTATTGGATTTGTGTTACCTCATCAGTCATAATTTTATTTGTATTTATTTCTACGAATTATGTTACCTAATTACTTTAATTTATCAATAATATTACTCTTCACGAAAGAGAAGATGATTGTATTGAAGGCTAGTAATATTATAAAATAAATAAACATTATGTTCTTCAGTTTAAGATTCCACGTTTTATTGATTATTTTATCCACTCTCCGTAGGCCTAATCTATACTCATAATAAATCTGTAGCCGAAATTTTTCTGGTAATTTTCGATTTTCCAAAAATAATTGGTCCTAACATATATAATTAACCACCCTGAAACAGAAAATCGCTTTTTTGAAATTTTTGTTTGTCTGTCTTTCTGTATGTTTGTTACCTCTTCACGCGATAATGGCTGAACCGATTTCGATGAAAATTGGAATATAAATTAAGTTCGTTCTAACTTAGATTATAGGCTATATGGAATTCAAAATACGTTTTTTAAAAGGGGGGTTATAAGGGGTCCTGAATTAAATAAATCGAAATATCTCGCTTATTATTGATTTTTGTGAAAAGTGTTACATAACAAAAGTTTCTTTAAACATGATTTCTGATAAGTTTTATTCTCTGAAAAATTTTGATAGGACTGATATTTAATGAGATAAATTAGTTTTAAAATTAAAATAACTGCCATCTAAGGCAGTGTATTGAAATAAAAAAACAAATGACTTCGTCTATAAGGGGCCTTGGACACAACAATAGAAAGCTATGAAACATAGCCTACAGACAATGTTTCTGTGTTTGTATGAAGTAATATCGGAAGCTAAATTAACCGATTTGTATAATTAATTATTATTTCATCATTGGAAAGTGTAGTTTCTCTGGATGGACATAATGCTATAATGTTATTACAGTAACTTGTGAGTGAACTGAAGACAGGTAAGATTAAAATCGCTTCTTATGCACAGAAAACTTGATAGGTTATTCTGTATATTCATTTCCTGTATTTCTTATAATAATGTTTATGAACATATTCATTTTTATCTCAGAGAATTAACGAACAACGAGAGTGTATTGATTTAGTATGCAGTAATAGTACGTTAGCTTAACAATCCATTATTTTATAATTCAAATTTTAACTATGCTCAATTGAATCGTGTTAAAATACATAAAATACATATGCAATAAATGCAATGCAAAAAAATTGGGTGATGAGCCAAGCAGATTATGTTGCGCTGTTGTAAAAGTTGTTCCTCCTGAGATTCAAGAGCTCCCACAACAAATTAAAAACTTTCTAATTCGAGTACATCAACACACTTTTTCATAATATAATATAATATAAACATAATAATAAATCTGTAGCCAAAATTTTTCTGTTAATTTTCGCTTTTCCAAAAATAATTGGTAATAACAATTAAGAAACATGTTAAAGGAATTGTCATTGCACCAAATGAGTGTCTCTGGATCAAAATGATCGCATTTTAATATCTTAAATACAATTTAAATTAAGTAACATATTAAACGATTTATCCTTCTATCAAACACGAATGTTCCCTGGATCAAATGTCCTATTTTAATTATGTAATTACTTTATATTTATTTCTAACGGGTGCAGCGGAGCGCACGGGTACGGCTAGTAGTAAATAATTCTGTGTGTTATTTTTAAGTGTTTTAGGCAGCGCTTCATGGAGCCTGTTTCTTTCTTTTTTTTTTTACTGCAGCGTTTAACGTTTACCTCATATGTTAATTTATTAGCTGTTAGTATTATAAATTGTTTTATCAATTTTATTTCGTCTGTCATATATAACAACAATTAAAGTTAAATAGGCCTTTCATACACAATAACTCCGCAATAGTTGTAATCATCCAAATGAAATTTGCAATCGCCATTTTTCAATGAACAGAAGCACTTTTTTCTCGTCAATTGGCAAAGCGAAAGCGCTTTACTACAGTGCTTTTAAAACACTCTTGGTTCCACTTTCAAAGTACGTTCTAAAACCTACTCAATCTATCTAAATTTTAAATCTACCGCCACAAATTTGTACTCGGTACTGTACTCGGTTCAACCGAGTAATGACGTCACAGTAACTGCTCCGAACCGAACCGCTCCGTCCCCAGCCCTATTCAAGACTGTACATTAGGATGCATAATTAAACTGTAAAGAATCAAGTTCTTGAAGTCGTTATTTGGCGGTCGAAGCGTGGTGCCAACCACACCACCTCATTGCAGTACCAAGGTCATGAAAGCATGGAGCTGCATCTCTATATCCACCAAGCGCATTCATGGCAAGAAAAGATATCTTTTCTCATACAGTGAAACCTGCCTTTGCGGTCACTTCATTTAAACGGCCACCTGGCCAAAAGGCCAATTTTCTCTGGAACCAATTGGATTTTCCATAAGATCAATATAAATTCTCTCTCTATTTAGCGGCCACTTCATGCGCCGGCCAGCGACCGGGGTCTATTTGGATTGGAACCTGACTATAACAGTCACTGTCCAACAAAAAATCTTTTCACGGATACTATCTGACCTATTTTTTCGATGGTTAGAGGACAGGGGACAATAGCTAAGCGTACAACAGTACACCCTCCATATCTTTGGGGTTAGTTGGTTACTGTTTATGACTCTTTTGTCACTTTCCACTCCGACCCTGCACAGCTATAAATTCTTACTCGTTTTTAAAGGATTGAAACACAGACTTTTTCTATCGAAAATGTCACAGTATGTTTTAGGTCAGTAGTTAACCATTCGAATTTCATCTTTTTTCCCTCCTCTTTCTATCTTTCTCTATTTGGACCAGCTTTTACGAACGTTTCTTCTTTTCCTACAGGTTTTTTTTTCTGAGCCCTCCCTAACAAAACTTCAAGATTTAAGAAAAAAGAGTGTAAAGGGGGGAAGTTGGCGAAAGACAGAATAACCCTGCTGTTTTTTTATAATGCTGCAGGAGAAAAAGAACCACTCTTAATGATAGGGAAATCACTGAAACCGAGATGTTTAAAAAATGTTGACATGGGCTTACTGGGGGTGAAGTGGACTGCCAACAATAAAGCTTGGATGGCATCATCGTTTGAGAATTGGCTAAGCAATTTCAATTCGAAGATTAAACGACAAAATCGCAATGTGATCCGTGAAATTGGTGTTTCTTCCTCCAAATACGACATCACACCTCCGGCCCCTTGAACAAGGTATTATCCAGTCATTTAAAGTGAGGTACTGCAAGCGAGTTTTGAAAAATGCTAGTTGCCAAGAATGGAAGAGGCTGACATTAATATTGTGACAGCGACGTGAGATTCGAACTCACGACCAGCGTCCCGCAAGAGAGAAGATCGCGCGGAGCACTTTGGGATGGCGCGCGGCGGAGAGGGGAAAGGGCCAACGCGGCGAGAGAGTGGAGAGAGAGTGCGCGCGCATCTGGTGCTGGTAGAGAGGAGAAGGCTCTGGATTTTTCTGGAGTGCCATCTCTAGAGACGCGTGGAACTTTCGAGGCTACGTCGCTGTGGTTATAAATTAAGGACGCGAAGGAACGACAGCAGTTTTCAGTTGATTAGTCAGCCAGTCAGTGAGAAAGCCAGAGCAAGCAAGCCAGTCTTGTGTACCGGAGTTCGACTCGAGTGTGCGTCCGCATCTGCGTCAGCATCCGAAGGCCTGAGTTCGAGTGCAGTGGACCGCAGTTGGAGGGACCTGAGTTCGAGTGCAGTGGACCGCAGTTGGAGGGACCCGAGTTCGAGTACAGTGAACTGTCTCTGGAGGTCTGTGGTTCGAGATACTGTGAACTCGAGTGACTGAGCTAGAAGAACTGTGAACTGAGAACTGATAGTTCTGATTTGTAAATAGTGCTTTGTAAATATTAGTTAAGATTAACAGTTCATTGTTGTTCGTACTAGTCCAAGTAAATTGTCATTGTCGTCGGTGAAGTGCTATAACGAATACTGTGTTAAGTGAAAATCCAATTGTTGACGAGAGCGTTTAAGGCGAATTGTAGAAAGGAATTATTGTTGTGGCGAATAAATTACATTGTTGTTGCTAATAAAATTTACAATATGCACGATTGTTGTACGCGCACAGTACTAAAAAGTCAATGAAATTCAGTATTTTCATGCTGATTCATAAAAACCGCAACCTTAATCAAGCGGCCACCTGATAAAATGGCCATTTTACAAGCTAAGTTCAGATGACCGCTTTAGACAGATTTCACTGTAAATAAATTGACTGTTGAAGTTCATACTTGTTGATTTCTGAAGGAGATATATGCCGATAATTACAGCAGAGGAAAGATAAAGAATGTGAGCCATGATCAGAAGCACGATGTAGAGAATTTCTCAGAAGTCTGGAAATCAGATTTCGGTGGTTGTAGCACATTGGGAGCAAAGGCGCGTAAGATTTCGGTAGTACAGCAACGGATTTTAATCACTGCGTCATGTAATCAAAATGTTTAGTGTTGACTGACCATGCCTGCTGAATTTTAATAGAACCGTCACAACCCGCGGAGGTAGGGGCTGTCATCTGGTGCATGACAACAAGCTAACGTCGCGTGGCGCCCTGATTTGGGCCACTCGCTGTTTCCTTGGTTACGAATCTGTTTTTTTTTCAGTAATATACTGGGTGATTCAACAGAACTTCTGCACCGAACTTTGATATGTCTCACATGGGGAACCATTTTTTGTCAGAAAAATCAAGGGAAGTCATTTCAGTTTTTGCTTGGGGTGGGGAGATTTTTACAGAAGACCCTATACTCCTTCCCTATTTCCTATAAATTTTATTGAACCATTACCTATACCGTAAAGTGGAGTAAATTTGATCTCTGGGGTAAAGTTGACTATAAAAAGAAAATAATTTAAACCGTATTATCAGTTGCACTCAACACATTCTTTTTTCCTAATTTAAGTATATTTTATTACATGGTTAACATCCATTTTGCATCTGGTGTGTGATGCATCATTTCATATCAGTATGTGGTTGTAGAATCCAAAACGGCCTTCGGAATTGCTACATCACGTAAAGATTTTGAGGTATTTTAGATTTTATATGAATTTTTTTTTTTATACTTTTACGTTTTTACTGGGTAGCTCAGTACTTTTACATTGCTTGTGCTGTAATTTTTCAGATATATTGTTTAATAAATAAGAACTATGATAGTATACGATGGAAGAAGATAGGCTATATTTATTGGGCTCCAAATTATGAAATTGCTAAAAGATCTTATCTTTAACGCAAAGCTCACAAATCTTTGGTTGACCATTTTGTCCTCTTTCAAAACCATTGTTTACAGATTTCTGGGTAACAGAAGAGTCGATAAATATTTCCATAGTGACTGCTCTGTTAGATATTACATGAACTCAAAATTCACACTTACACACTCACCTACATTTTTTCCCAGAAAACTGAGGTGCTTGTAGTGACGAACAGGGTGAACGTTTTAATCAGTACATCCTATCATAGAGAATAGTTACCAAGGTTACTGGAACTGCTCAATGATGAGTCATTACTGTTGGCTTCTTTGTAGAGAGCGGATGAGATACCGTGCAGACCTAGAAACAAAATTTGGGCCATCTGAATTTTTCAAGTTCCAGTTATAACATACTTACTTACTTACTTACTTACAAATGGCTTTTAAGGAACCCGAAGGTTCATTGCCGCCCTCACATAAGCCCGCCATCGGTCCCTATCCTGAGCAAGATTAATCCAGTCTCTATCATCACACCCCACCTCCCTCAAATCCATTTTAATATTATCCTCCCATCTACGTCTCGGCCTCCCTAAAGGTCTTTTTCCCTCCGGGCTCCCAACTAACACTCTATATGCATTTCTGGATTCGCCCATACGTGCTACATGCCCTGCCCATCTCAAACGTCTGGATTTAATGTTCCTAATTATGTTAGGTGAAGAATACAATGCATGCAGTTCTGTGTTGTGTAACTTTCTCCATTCTCCTGTAACTTCATCCCGCTTAGCCCCAAATATTTTCCTAAGAAGCTTATTCTCAAACACCTTTAACCTATGTTCCTCTCTCAGAGTGAGAGTCCAAGTTTCACAACCATACAGAAGAACAGGTAATATAACTGTTTTATAAATTCTAACTTTCAGATTTTTGGACAGCAGACTGGATGATAAGAGCTTCTCAACCGAATAATAACACGCATTTCCCATATTTATTCTGCGTTTAATTTCCTCCCGAGTGTCATTTATATTAGTTACTGTTGCTCCAAGATATTTGAATTTTTCCACCTCTTCGAAGGATAAATCTCCAATTTTTATATTTCCATTTCGTACAATATTCTGATCACGACACATAATCATATACTTTGTCTTTTCGGGATTTACTTCCAAACCGATCGCTTTACTTGCTTCAAGTAAAATTTCCGTGTTTTCCCTAATCGTTTGTTCCAGTTACAACATACTTTACAAAAATAAAGCATCGTCATCCCATTTTACCGAAAGAAATTTACAGTATTTTAAACATAGTAAATTAACATCTTGGATTATTGTCAATTATTTTAGTGATTTTGTTGGTTTATAAGAATTTTTTCATGTTACAAAGAAAAATTTTAGTGGGTTCTGAGTGTTATGTTTCTATTTAAAATGAGCGATATCTATCATATCGTATTACTGTCTTTGTGTTAGTGTTGTATCTAGGAAATGTGAAATGATAGAAAGAAACTGATTTTCCACCGAATTCAGTACCTCAAAGCGAGGAAAATCCACCCATTTACACACTAGATACACGAAAAAAGTTTCAATTTGTTGACTAGTCGATGGCCCAGAACCAGACTCCTCCGAGTACATTTTACTGTTTTTCTTTTCAGGAGACTTATTTCATGAAATAATTTTGAATAGCTTCATAGCAACCTTATGGAGAGGAATATTTAAAATTTTGTTCGATTCATATATGCAGACGAGAACTGGAACACAATGAAACACAGATTTGTTTCTTATAAAAAGTTGTACTTAGAACAGTCTGTTATTTGAAGTCAAAAATAGTACTGTTATGTTAAAAAAAAACAAGTAAACAGCTTCAAATATTTGTAATGTACTATAAGTAGGCCTAGAAACATGAGCTGCTGCCATGAAACCAAAAGAAAGACAGCAATGGCAAAGTAAGTTTTTAATATATAAAAAAGAGCATCTTCTGCGTACCTCAGGAAAAATAACTAAGGAAAAGATTAAATAAGTTCTTTGTGTGGAGTGTGGTAGTGTATGTGGCAGAAACATGGCGATTACGACGAAGTGAAGAGAAACACCTAGAAGCATTTGAAATGCAGATATGGAGAAGAATGGAGGCTGTGAAAGGGACGGACAGAATAAGAAATGAACCTGTGTTGGAAATAGTGGGGGAAGAAAGAATGATGCTGAAAGTGATCAGGAAGGAAAAAAATAAATTGAGTGGGTCACTGACTAAGAAGAAACTGCCTACTGAATGGTGAACGGGAGAAGAGTTCGTGGCAGAAGAAAATATCAGATGATAGACGACATTAAGATAACCTATATGGATCATATGCGGAGACTAAGAGGAAGGCAGAAAATAGGAAAGATTTGAGAATGCTGGGTTTGCAGTGAAAGATCTGCCCTTGGGCAGAAACTATGAACGAACGGACCATAGTTTTCAATGATACGAAATGTAAAAAGAACGCGCAAAACACACAATAAGAGAGTGACACAAATTTTTTAGTTGTTTTTCCTTCGTTGCCTAAAATTTGTTACCATAGTAATAAATAATTGAAGATCGATTGAGATAAGGAGAGAAACGGAAAACAGCTGAACGCACAGAAGAATGTCTGCTTAATGTCTTGCTGTAAATCAGAGCGAAATGAAACTCGAAAGAGGGTCAATTAATCCGAAATTTGGTGCGGAGAGAAATGCTGCAGTTGAGGCTGCGGCTGTAACGCATAATCGATCACCGGCTGTTGTTTCCAATTACAAAATGTCGCCGTGGAAATAAATAAGAGCAGATCGCGAAAATTACTTTGTATGCAGGGCTACCGTCGCGGACAAATATGGCCATGATGAGAGCGACTGTGTTCAGTGCTATATGGGCTTATCTACCGTTCTTGTGTCGTGCCACATTTTTATTGTTTGACACATCGCCGGCAAAGTCCTCCTGCGGTGCAAGGGAGAGTTGACAGAATCTAGTCCTTCAACGCAATAGTGGACTAACTCGTCTACTTCGGGGAAGGCAAATGTTTGAAAATGAAACGTTCCTTTTTTATAAAATGTGACGAATTACATCACTTTGAATAATAATAATAATAATAATAATAATAATAATAATAATAATAATAATAATAATAATAATAGTTATTTGTGGCTTTTGGGGAATCCGGAGGTTCATTGCCGCCCTCACATAAGCCGCCATCCGTCTCTATCCTGAGCAAGATTAATCCAGTCTCTATCATCATATACCACCTTCCTCAAATACATTTTAATATTATCCTCCCATCTACGTCTCAACCTCCCCAAAGGTTTTTCCCCCTCCGTCCTTCCGTCCTTCCAACTAACACTGTATTTATCCATACGTGCTACATGCCCTGCCCATCTCAAAGTCTAGATTTAATGTTCCTAATTATGTCAGGTGAAGAATACAATGCGTGGACTTCTGCGTTATGTAACTTTCTCCATTCTCCTGTAACTTCATCCCTCTTAGCCCCAAATATTTTCCTAAGAACCGTATTCTCAAACACCCTTAATCTCTGTTCCTCTCTCAAAATAAGAGTCCAAGTTTCAAAACCAAACAGTACAACCGGTAATATAACTGTTTTATAAATTCTAACTTTAAACATTTTTGACAGCACAGTAGATGACAACCAAATAGTAACAGGCATTTCCCATATTTATTCTGCGTTTAATTTCCTCCCGAGTGTCACTTATATTTGTTACTGTTGCTTCAAGATATTTGAATTTTTCCACCTCTTCGAAGGATAAATCTCCAATTTTTATATTTCCATTTCGTACAATATTCTGGTCACGAGACATAATCATATACTTTGTCTTTTCGGGATTTATTTCCAAATCTATCGCTTTACTTGCTTCAAGTAAAATTTCCGTGCTTTTTTCTAATCATTTGTGGATTTTCTCCTAACATATTCACGTCATCCGCATAGACAAGCAGCTGATGTAACCCATTCAATTCCAAACCCTGTCTGTTATCCTGAACATTCCTAAAGGCATATTCTAGAGCGAAGTTAAAAAGTAAGGGTGATAGTGCATCTCCTTGCTTTAGCCCGCAGTGAATTGGAAAAGCATAGATAGAAACTGGCCTATACGGACTCTGCTGTATGTTTCACTGAGTCACATTTTAATTAATCAAACTAGTTTCTTGGGAATACCAAATTCAATGAGAATATTATATAAAACTTCTCTCTTAACCGAGTCATATGCCCTTTTGAAATCTATGAATAACTGGTGTACTGTACCCTTATACTCCCATATTTTCTTCATTAGTTAAAAAAATATTCTGTTAGTTTGCGCATTATGTAAAGAGTTTCACTGACGAAATCGAAATAAAATAAGATTTTCTAACAGAAAAAAATATTTTTATGTCTCTAACATGTCCATACTCTTATTAATTTAGCTTATATTCTATTCACAGTTAACAGAGAAATAGATGGCCGATTGGAGAGCATCTTTAAGAAGTATGCATATCTCTTGTTGTGTACGTTTTTTATCACAAATCTTGTCTTCATCAGGATCTAAATTCTCTCATTTTATTCTTTTCCTGCTTATCCGGATCTGAGCTTCGGCATGGGTTCGATTCCCGCTCGGGCTGATTACCTGCTTGAGTTTTCGCCTACGAGGGTTTTCCCAAATGTAAGGCGAATGTCAGGTAATGTCATGGCGAATCCTCGCCCTCCCTCGCCAAATACCATCTCTCTATCATTAATACATCAACACTAAATAACTTAATAGTTACAGTAGTGATACAGCGTCGTTAAACATACTTACTTACTCACGGCTTTTAAGGAACCCGCAGGTTCATTGCCGCCCTCACATAAGCCGCCATTAGTCCCAATCCTGTGCAAGATTAATCCAGTCTCTATCATCATATCCCATCTTGCTCAAATACATTTTAATATTACCCTCCCATCCACGTCTCGGCCTCTCCAAAGGTCTTTTTCCTCCGGTCTCCCAACTAACACTCTATATGCATTTCTGGATTGGCCCATGCGTACTACATGCCCTGTCCATCTCAAACATCTGGATTTAATGTTCATAATTATGTCAATTGAAGAATACAATGCGTGCAGTTCTGCGTTGTGTAACTTTCTCCATTCTCCTGTAACTTCATCCCTTTTAGCCCCAAATATTTTCCCAAGCACTTTATTCTCGAACACTCTTAACGTCTGTTAACGCGTTGCAAATATTTAATGGAATGTGTTCCACTGTATATATATATTTTTTGTTTCTTATTTTTATTATCTAAATCGTGTTTATTTATCACTTAACGCCAATATGTATCCCACTGTGTTGTTTTTTTATCATTAATCTATTTTTTGTACATTTTATTCAATTGTCGGTTTCTGGTTTAATTATGTAAATCTACTTAATTGTAATCTAATACTAATATGTAAACTAATGTGTTTATGTTTATTTTTACTGTGTACATTTTTTTATTGAATTATCGGCTTCTGTGATTCGTATTTGATTCTAACAACATTAATGTGTATTTCACTATGTTTATTTTTATTTTATGAGGTAAATTTTATGTAACTACCTCTTTTGATCTCATTATGTACCTAAATTGTATCAGTATGTAATTACTTAATTCCGATCCAGTTTTATGTTCAACTGTATAAGCAAGTTTTAATCCTGGTTGAGTGTAAGAGAAGGCCTTACGGCCTTAACTCTGCCAGGTTAAATAAACCCATTATTATTATTATTATTATTATTATTATTATTATTATTATTATTATTATTATTATCAAAGTGAAAGTCCAAGTTTCACAACCATACAGAAGAACCGGTAATATAACTGTTTTATAAATTCTAACTTTCAGATTTTTTGACAGCAGACTGGATGATAAAAGCTTCTCAACCGAACGCATTTCCTATATTTATTCTGTGTTTAATTTCCTCCCGAGTGTCATTTATATTTGTTACTGTTACTCCAAAATATTTGAATTTTTCCACCTCTTGAAAGGGTAAATTTCCAATTTTTATATTTCCATTTCGTACAATATTCTGGTCACGAGACATAATCACATACTTTGTCCCTCCGGGATTTACTTCCAAACCTATCTCCAACTAAGAAAATCTCTCTGATAGTCTTAATGCTGGTAGTGTAACACACAATGTAGTCCCCTCGGTTTTGTCTACAAGTAAGCCTACGATCACTTTGCTTCCTGTACGATCTGATGGCCTTTTTTGCGTTCCCGTTTACTTATTTCACTTTTACCCAGACGTCGCAGGAATAGTACAACATAAAGAAATAGGAGTTTGAGTGTTGAGTGGGGCAGAGCAAAAGGTGGTTCTAGCTGAAAGGGCGCCAACCACAACAAGATGAACGCGTCATAACATAGTTCCATAGTGATTCGAGAGAGAGGGAAGGAAATTCAGTGCGAGCGGGCATAAATAACGCATATAAAATGAAACAACAAGGCGTTGGATTCCTTAAAAAAGCGCCGGGGCAAGATATACGACCCCTACCTCAAACCAAATTAACGGAACAACACCAAGGAATATAACAGATACAAATAAGAAGTTACTGTTCCGGGCCAGACATGTTAGTTTACCTTCCACAGAGAGCTGTGTCCATCATCCCATTCAATTTATGGAATAAAGGCAACTCAAATTAGACCTAAACAGCCTGGAAAATGACGTCATTTGGCTATGGATATTAGGATGTGTAAATGCGTAATAAGTTATCATGTTCTGTGATAATGAGAATTGGTTAGCTTTCCGAGGCACTATCACAAATTTGGTCGCCATTCAACTGTTGTCCAGTCGCCAAGGTAACGGGCTTCTAATCATTTCAGCAGCTGATTTGTTCTCGGTCCCATAAACTAAGAATTCCGGTTGTCATGGCAAATGGAAAAATCGAGTGTAATGAATAACAATTGCCTCACGACTAATTGAGTGAAGGGCAACCGGACTGCGCCCGCTCCGATACTTTCATTCTTCTGCCCGTCCTTAGATCTTATCTGTATTGTTAGTCCAATTAACCCGAGAGCGAAATTAACTTGGGAAATAGCGTGCTACCATTCCGTTTATAACACTCTTGAGCCCCGTCTTCTCTATAAAGAATAAGGCAGAAAATGTAGAGTTATAATACAGACATGTAGGCCTACAAACGTTTCTAGTCACTCTCGTATGAATGAGGTGCAAGTAGTAGAAATATCAGCTATCAATTCAGCGGTTCCACGTTTGACTCCGGAGATCTATCTCCTCACCCTCTTGGGTGGGCATGTGCCACTATTTATAGTCTTCTGTTGGGAGTAGTACAGGGACATCATTTTATTTTTACTTCAATTTTTATTGTACCTGAGTTTTTGAACGTACTTCACTCCACTCCTTCTAGTAGCAAACTTCCACACAACCATAGTAAACAGTACAGAGTGAGTGAGTATAGTGTGTTCCAGAAATATGATCGCCAGGGGCGGCTTTCGAAGAGGGGCTGCGGAGCTGCAGCACCCCCAGACATTTGTGGCTCTTGTCCCGTTTTATGTTGTGTAATACATTTATTATACAGTCTCTATTTAGCGGCTCGAATGTTTTAAAAAATTTCGCTCTCAATGACATACACGCAATCGTTAGTGAAGTCACTTCCTCCCCTGGTGCTGCCAGAGCGAAACCAGAGACAAGGACTATAGGGTGAAGCCACTTCCTCCCCTGGAGCTGCCAGTCACGTCTCGGATGCTTTGCGCGTTAGTTTTACCCCTCCTCCCCTTGCCGTGAATCTAGAGTTTCCAGGCGCTGCAAAATTTGCAGCAGTTTGTCAGTAGCGCACAGTTTTAAATACATTTTCTTTAATGTTGTGAGTATAACAAGTGCGACAATGTTTAATTCTGTACAATATTTACAGTCTATTCAATTCAGTGCCTTAACAATTCAGGAGAAATGTGAAATTAAGCGCCCATCAGTTGAATCTCATAATGGAAAGAGCCGCTAAACAAAATACAAAGGCTCGCATATTTTTTGCTAATTTATCCAGTATCCCTGCTTTCTTCTCTCGATCTGTATTAGATTAATGTGTTTCAAAGACAATTCCATCAGCTGGGGCAACAAGATGGATTTAAAATAAGAACAGTAAATGTTGTTCATGAGAAGAAGGAGCCATTGCTAGAATGTTTTCTAACCATAATGGAATCTGAAACATCTAACATCACAATAAATGAGGCAAGCGCCCTGGTGCGTACTCTTGAATATCCTGAATTCAATTTCTGGCTCAGTTATTTTTTTCATTTATTGATGTATCATGTATTATATATTATACAACCAACTACAACATCGCCAGTTAGATATTTCAAATCTGCATGTAAAAAATTAAATTATGGTTTATTTAACGACACTGGCAACAGCAGCGTCGCCGGTGTGTCGGAATTTTGTCCGCAGGATTCTTTTAAATGCCAGTAAATCTACTAACATGAGCCTGTCTCATTTAAACACAACTTACAAGATAAGGCGCATGGAACTAATCTTCAAATAAAGTAAGTTGCTTGGTTATTTTTGTATGCAGCCCCCCTTAATTCAATACCCACGAGCCGCCACTGATGATCGCATTTTTCAGTGAAGAAAGAGCATTCATTCACTATATATTTTTTTCGTTGTTGGTAACTCTATAGCATCTACTAAATGCTTTATGGTTGTGCTAACAGATGGAGTTACTTGTCAACAATGTGACGCTGAAGGGTGTGTTCAGGTTACTGCCCAGCGACAGTCCTGATGTATTTTTTTATATTTGTGATGATTGGTTAATTAATATTAACCCGGCACACTCACAATCACACTCACATTCATACAAATTTCCAGACTCCACACACCCAGGGAATTCCTCTTCTTCAAGAAAAATTCACCGAGAGCCGAGCCCGGGAATCGAACCCGGGACCTCCTGATCTGGAAGCCAGCATGCTGACCAATAGACTACGGAGGCAGTCATTCAATCACTATTGAATCATATTTTCGCACACTTACTGTGCGTCCGTGTAGTTACGTCGCATCTCGGTTTCCCCCACCCGTTTCTGCTCGCCCTCTGTAAAGGATAGTGGCTGAGCTGTCTTAGCTCTTTTCTGAAAACATTTGCTGTTAGGAATTGGACTTCTACGTAATATTATACAACTATTTAAAATAATTTAAATAAAAGGACCTCGTTAAGTAATTGTCACGTGATTCCTCCCTTTCTAAGATCCTCCTATATAACCACATGGACGGACAGTAGATAGCATATCTGAGTAAATTTATCTATGCGGATCGGGCAGAAGTGAAGATTGAATTGACAGTATGTAAGATATACTGTTATAGAGTAGGTACAGATGATTTCAACAGACGCAGTATTATGGCTCCCCCATGTCGCCTGATTTGAATGGTGCTTTGCATTATTTCTTTCGGGTTACTGTGAAACAGTTGTGTTTGCTAAACATCCTACAACAGTAGAAAAATTAAATAATTACATTCGAGAAACCATACATTCAATTTCAGAAGATATGCTTGAAAACGTTTTTGATAATATGCACAAAAGAACTGAAGCCAGTATCGAAATGAACGACCACCATTTTCAATAATTATTGTTTAAATATCCATATTTTGATTATTTAAAAAATTTAAATGCACTCTAAATATGCTAATGTGCTGTAGATAGTATACTATACTTACTTACTTACTTACTTACAAATGGCTTTTAAGGAACCCGAAGGTTAATTGCCGCCCTCACATAAGCCCGCCATCGGTCCCTATCCTGTGCAAGATTAATCCAGTCTCTATCATCATATCCTACCTCCCTCAAATCCATTTTAATATTATCCTCCCATCTACGTCTCGGCCTCCCTAAAGGTCTTTTTCCCTCTGGTCTCCCAACTAACACTCTATATGCATTTCTGGATTCGCCCATACGTGCTACATGCCCTGCCCATCTCATACGTCTGGATTTAATGTTCCTAATTATGTCAGGTGAAGAATACAATGCGTGCAGTTCTGCGTTGTGTAACTTTCTCCATTCTCCTGTAACTTCATCCCGCTTAGCCCCAAATATTTTCCTAAGCACCTTATTCTCAAACACCCTTAACCTATGTTCCTCTCTCAGAGTGAGAGTCCAAGTTTCACAACCATACAGAAAAACCGGTAATTAGTATACTATACATTGCATAATAAATACGTCCAATTGGATAGTTGAGTTAGTGAGTAAAAACACTTACTGTTAATACTGTACTGTACTTTGATTAAACAAAAATTTGACGAAATTGGTCAAACTCAAAATCGTAACATTTCCTAGTTTACGTAATGAATGCACTACTTTTCTTCCCTCCTATACCTAGTAAAGTTATTTGTATTGCATTTTACACTAGGTCGTCAAACTCCGGCCATGGAAGGGGTGTTTCCGCTTCTCAAACGTTAATCCAAAGGTGTAGTGAGGTTAATATTGAAAATGTTAGCAAAAACAAAATGATGTCCCTATAGTAGTGATAATAGTAGTAGAGGGCCTAATACTGACGCACGGAGGGGCTGGCCTAGGGACGAGTGGAGTTGCCTGCTCGGAAACTGGGTACGCAGCGAACCTTAGTGCAGTCACTAGTGTTTGGGAATGCGCCTACTTGTGGATTAATTGAATAGATCTAATAAGGTCGCAGTGCTGGGTCATAGTGCCCCTCCTTCAAATTCAGTTCAATACACGGCTATACTATGAACGTTATCATTCTAAAAGTTTGAAGCGAGAAACTAGGTAAATTAATGTGGAAATATTTGAAGTCTGATACGGCAAACAGAGCGAATGGACTAATTGTCTCTCTCGTAAACGAAGTCAAGATATTCTAGGAGACATGCCCATAGCGACGGCGGTTAAAATTAAGTGGACACCACACAAGCATTATGAAGACGCTGAAGTTTCAATGACAATTCAACACTAAACCCCATTTCAGTTTGGTTGATAGGCCTTTCCCCTCTACTCACACTCTCTACCAACAGTGAAGGGGAAGATGCTACTGTCCATTTCACAAACATTCGACTAATTGACTTTCAACACAGTGACAAACTTCATTATTTAACATTTGTACTAGTAATATTGTGACAGCGACGTGAGATTCGAACTCACGACCAGCGTCCCGCAAGAGAGCAGATCGCGCGGGCTCCACGAAGCACTGAGGGACGGCGCGCGGCGGACAGAAGAGAGGGGAAAGGGCCTAACAATCTAATTTTTATTATCTCAACAATAATTCCTTTCTGCAATTCACCTTAAACGCTCTCGTCAACAATAGGATTTTCACTCAACATAGTATTCGTTATAGCACTCCACTGACGGCAATGACAATTTACTTGGACTATTACGAACAACAATGAACTGTTAATCTTAACTAATATTTACAGAGCACTATTTACAAATCAGAACTATCAGTTCTCAGTTCACAGTTCTTCTAGCTCAGTCACTCGAGTTCACAGTATCTCGAACCACAGACCTTCAGAGACAGTTCACTGTACTCGAACTCAGGTCCCTCCAACTGCGGTCCACTGCACTCGAACTCAGGTCCCTCCAACTGCGGTCCACTGCACTCGAACTCAGACCTTCGGATGCTGACACAGTTGCGGACGCACACTCGAGCCGAACTCCGGTACACAAGACTGGCTTGCTTGCTCTGGCTTACTCACTGACTGGCTGACTAATCAACTGAAAACTGCTAAAGTTCGCTCGCGTTTCTTCTCGTGAGTTCGAATCTCACGTCGCTGTCACAATATTTATTTCGGAAGTCTACACTAAGCGTTTGTATTTAATTTTCATTGCTGTTAAAATCAACTGACACATTAAAAAGCTACTGACAGCAGAAGATAAATGTTTTCTTCACCGCTAGTTACTACTCTACGGCATACAGAATGGGACAGTCTGCACTGTGTCGTTCCCCTCTAAATGCATACTAGAAGCTAACATTCCTTCATTTAATTAATTATTAGATGCAAATATTGTATGAACGGCACTAAAATATACTCAAACATGTAATTGTCAAACGTCTGTATGGCTATATTTTATTACTAGCCGTACCCGTGCGCTCCGCTGCACCCGCTAGAAATAAATATAAAGTAATTATATGATTAAAATAGGACATTTGATCCAGGGAACATTCGTGTTTGATATAAGGATAAATCGTTTATTATGTTACTTAATTTAAATTGTATTTGCATAATTAAAATGCGATCATTTTGATCCAGAGACCACTCATTTGGTCACAAAAATTATTTTAGGAAATACAGGAGACGAATGTACAGAATAGTCTATCAAGTTTTCTGTGCATAAGAAGCTATTTTAATCTTACCTGTCCTCAATTCACTCACAAGTTACTGTAATAACATTATAGCATTATGTCCATCTAGAGAAACTACACTTTCCAATGGTGAATTAATAATTAATTATACAAATCGGTTAATTTAGCTTCTGATATTACTTCATACAAACACAGAAACATTATCTGTAGGCTATCTTTCATAGCATTCGATTGTTGCTGTCCAAGGCCCCTTATAGACGAAGTCATTTGTTTTTTAATTCATTACACGGCCTTAGATGGCAGTTATTTTAATTTTAAAACTCATTTATCTCATTAAATATCAGTCCTATCAAAATTTTTCAAGGAATAAAACTTATCGGAAATTAGTTTTAAAGGAAACTTTTGTTATGTAACATTTTTCATCAAAATCAATAATAAGCGAGATATTTCGATTTATTTAATTCAGGCCCCCTTATAACTCCCCTTTTAAATAATGTATTTTGAATGCCATATAGCCTAAAACCTAGGTTACAACGAACTTAATTTATATTCCAATTTTCATGGAAATCCGTTCAGCCATTATCGCGTGAAAAGGTAACAAACATACAGACAGACAGACAGACAGACATACAAACAAAAATTTCAAAAAAGCGATTTTCGGTTTCAGGGTGGTTAATTGTATATATTAGGACCTATTATTTTTGGAAAACCGAAAATTACCAGACAAATTTCGGCTACAGATTTATTATTAGTATAGATTTACTTAGTACTTTATTTAATATTTTATTTTCTCGTGTGTCCTGCTTGGGGGGTGCAGGTATAAGAGATAACAGCTACCATCTCTGTCGCTGACGGACTAGGTGCAAGTAGAAGGGGAAAGAAATGCCTTCGCATCCTCTCTACTTGTATGAAATGTCATTTAGAATCACTATACAGAACATCGCAAAACAGTGTTGTTGAGAATGACGATGATGAAATTATAGGGAGGACCACGTAAGAGTAGTTCCTAAAAGGCTAATTTGGACGTCTCTTCAGTGTTGCCAACTAATACTAGATATCACCAAAAGAGGGTAAAATCACAATTCCATGTACTATAATAATAATAATAATAATAATAATAATAATAATAATAATAATAATAATAATAATAATAATAATAATTAACAATAGCGATGTCTTGCTTATTTACCACATGGTAAATGGCTCAATAATTTGTGAAAGAGTATATTTTCCTCCTACACCTCTCGCACATTAGTAGTTAGTAGATTAGTGTATGATCTAATATTAAAATTTATTTTGTCTGACAACATGAAATTCATTGCTTTGATTAAACAGTTTACTATTCACGAGACCTAACCTAAAAATGTATTTTGTTTTCTCACGTGAAATGATTAGTACGAATTCCGAAAACGAATGCCACTTTGAAATGTATGCTTAAGAATACTTAATCCATTATTGTAATAAAAGTCTAAACACGAAAGAAATTAATTAAAATCTGAAATGGTATTTCTATCGATTACCCAAGGGCATGTATCACACGAAATATGTTGTATTTATTTGCACTTAGCCTACCTGATTAAATCTTAAAATTGTAACCACAACACAAAGCAACAAATGCAATAACTACTACGTATTAGTATTAATACTGATATTAATTAGTCATTAGTATGTTAAAATTTCACTAGCTTCCAGTAATCGGATCAGAAATCTAGAACAATTTGAATTTTCAGAATTTAAACTACCGACAACTTGTGTCACTGCTACCAAATAACAGTTATAACATGACTACCAGTTGTGGTATTTCTCAGTACCGTACCGCAATTCGAAAATTCAACCTGCAAACTATAAAATCACCAAAATCCACTAGCTTATGTAGTAATGGGGGGAAAATGGTTAGGTTTAACCCTTAGAATATTAAGTAAGCTGATCCGGACTATAGTACATTGACAAGAATGTCGTGTTTTGTTTCGTGGACAAAAGCAAATCCAACGAAACGTAACTAGGGGCATTATATGGAAAATATTCCAAGTAGCTTCTATAGAACGCGTCTGTTAAGTGCATGCTGTGCACGTGCAACATATACGTCCAATAATTTGGTAGATATCTGCCGGTGACAAAAGTATAGTTTCAGGTTGGATTTCTGTGTAGGTTCCAAGTTGTGTGACATCGCCACTGGTGGTAAAATACGATCACTTCCGTGACAACTATCGCGGGCACAACACGACAATCACACCACAGGTTGTCAACCCAAGCGTGAGAATCACACTCAGAGCTGTCACGTGTCTTCCATGATTGTCGTAAAAGAATAACACAAAACTGTCTTGCAGCTCGGTTATGGCTTTTTTCAGACGGCTTCACTCACTTGAGAGCTTCTCTGCAAACGGGTCCTGAATTCGATCCCTGAGTAGTTTTTATAGGCCTAGTTGAAAGTACAAGAAGTAGAGGCTCCTCGATGGAGGCATAGGCTGAGGCGTTTGCCTGCCGATCCGAAGTTGCACTCGGGCGTAGGTTCGATTCCCACTTGAGCTGATTACCTGTTTGGGTTTTTCCCCGAGATTTTGCCCAAATCGTAACGCAAATATCAGGTAATCTATGACGAATCCTCGACCTCATTTTGTCAAATACCATCTCGCTATCACCAATCCCATGACGCTAAATAACGTGCTAGTTGATTTTTACTTGGTTATTTAACGACGCTATATCAACTACGAGGAGCAACAGTAACAAATATAAATGACACTCGGGAGGAAATTAAACGCAGAATAAATATGGGAAATGCGTGTTATTATTCGGTTGAGAAGCTTTTGTCATCTAGTCTGCTGTCAAAAAATCTGAAAGTTAGAATTTATAAAACAGTTATATTACCGGTTGTTCTGTATGGCTGTGAAACTTGGACTCTCACTTTGAGAGAGGAACAGAGATTAAGGGTGTTTGAGAATAAGATTCATAGGAAAATATCTGGTGCTAAAAGGGATGAAGTTACAGGAGAATGGAGAAAGTTACACAACACAGAACTGCATGCATTGTATTCTTCACCTGACATAATTAGGAACATTAAATCCAGACGTTTGAGCTGGGCAGGACATGTAGCACGTATGGGCGAATCCAGAAATGCATATAGAGTGTTAGTTGGGAGACCGGAAGGAAAAAGACCTTTGGGGAGGCCGAGACGTGGATGGGAGGATAATATTAAAGTGGATTTGTGGGAGGCGGGTTATGATAGTAGAGACTGGATTATCTTGCACAGGATAGGGACCAATGGCGGGCTTATGTGAGGGCGGCAATGAACCTCCGGGTTCCTTAAAAGCAAGTAAGTAAGTAAGTAAGTAAGTTATATCAACTACGAGGTAAACATTAACTTATGTGGAATCCCCCTGAGCACGAATATGTAACTTACTCTTTCTGGGGGTGCTAGAAAGTTCTTATATAAAAAAACAATATGTATCTTTGTTCTGGCTAATAAAGTATTTATTATTATTATTATTATTATTATTATTATTATTATTATTATTATTGTTTTTATTTAGCGTCAATGAGATTGATGATAGCAAGATGATATTTGGCGAGATGAGGCCGAGAATTCACCACAGATTACCTAACATTTGTCTTACGGTTGGGGAAAACCTCGTAAAAAACCGAACTAGGTAATCATCCCAAGGGGGAATCGAACCCACGTCCGAGCGCAACTCCGCATCGGCGGGCAAGCGCCTTAGCCGACTGAGCTACGCCGGTGGCTCGTAGTAATTGATACAGCGGCGTTAAATAACATGATCTCGGGTGCCAGTTAACATCAACACCACGCGAAATGATGAAGTCTCTGAACTTCTCCCTCAAAAGGTCGACTGTTTCGTGAGCAGTATGACACTACATCCCCAATCCCAGCTTCCCCTGAGATATTCTCCTCCGGCCAGGGACGGTGAGATGTGTCTCACAGTGTACCACCTCCAAGGAAAAGACATAAGTAAATGCAGAAACGAACGTTATTTTTTAATGTTTCCTAGCAATATTTTGTACGGAAAAAAAACTCGAGAGATACTTGGTTAATAATTATGCACTGTATATTGGTTTTATAACATGTTTATGATTCAATTATGTATACATTACCACTTTTAGCGTAAAAAGAATTCAATTTTGTACTGATATAAATATAGTAAATTATTTCAATAAATAGACATTTCCAGGAATTTTGAAAAACTTATATTTCTAAAAAATTGTAGCAATTAAAATAAATTAATATGGATTTTGCAACTATCCATAGTGGGGGACTGATATAGAATATTACGATTCAAGGTTAGGAAGTGCTTTTTACAAAATCGAGGAGGAAAAGTTTGCAAAACGATCATGGTAAATTTTTCAATTTCCGAGATTTTGTAATGCACTTCACAAATGTGTGTTGTACAACATTTTTTTGCACGATCATACTTTTAAAATTGCAAATACAATATATTTTGGATTGAAAATTTAGAGCAATATTATTCCAAAGCCTTCGAAAACTGTACTGTAATGGTAATTAAGTAACAATAAGTGCACTGTAATGGGTCTATTTCAGTACAGTTTTATATTATGAAGAATGGTTCCCCTAGCAACAAATTTCTGTGTGGGAATTCTAACTTTCAAAGCCTAACAACAATAGCTGTAAGTACAAAAAAAAAAAAAAAAAAACACGATCGTGCAAAAAGTATTAACATTTTCTCTGAAGGGAAGTGGTTGCATACCAGTCTTATCGGATCAATTGAAGAGAAATAAAAAATAGGTTGCAGCCGTCAAATTACTCTTCAAGGAACGACCACTCATATAAATTGAGGGAAAGAAGACAGAGGACACACATTGGAAAGTTTTCTTTTCTCAATCGTACTATCAGGGACTGGAATGCTTTACCTGCAGACTTACTAAAGGCTTTACCAATAACCAATAATGTATTTAAAAATAGGTTGAAGGACTTTACTAATAGACGGTAGTATATTATACACACTATTTAAAGGGTGTAATTGATATCTTGTTATTTGAAGTGTTCTATCAGTGAGGAAGTGTGTTGTGTCAGTGAAGTGTGTAGTGTCAGTGAAGTCTATTGTGTAAGTGAAGTGTGTTGGTGTCAATGAAGTGGCTGTGCAAAGTATTTGAACAGTGAAATGGTTAGAAGTGTTAGTGAAATCAGGTAGAATCAGTGCAGTGAGTGAGTTGACAGCGAAATATGTGTAGTGGCGAAAAGTAAGTTATTTGTGCAGGTATGAACCTGTCACACTCGTGTGTCTTAGTTCGAACTTAGGGTTAAGATACAAATTAGATTTACTTTAAATGTTATCTTAAGTGACCATGCTTCATTTAATTTAG
Source organism: Periplaneta americana (assembly GCA_025594305.2). NCBI lineage: Eukaryota > Metazoa > Arthropoda > Insecta > Blattodea > Blattidae > Periplaneta > Periplaneta americana. The sequence continues at coordinate 153,350,680 of JAJSOF020000013.1, forward strand.
GATGCTCCTTGTTATTATTATTATTATCATTATTTTATTATTATTAATTATTGTTTTTTATTAATTGTGTTTATTATTATTGTAATTATTGAGTGTAATTAGTTACCACTGCCACCGGGTATATAACCATTTGCAGTGTGAATAAATACATACACAATATTGCAATATATTTTCGTGGAACGACGTGGAGTAAGCTGCAGCGAGACAAACGACCAAAAGTCTTGGAGCCTGCGAGGACACTTCATCACAATTGCAAAGACCAGTTATCGTTCTATCTTTTAGATTTTTCTCCGTTTCTTGGTCACTGTAGGAAGAGATGCCTTATATAGGATTGAACCCACGACCTTGTGGCTGCTTCATCGACCTAGACAATGTAGCGAGCTAAATTAAAGCAATTCCGATGTTATTTGTTCCACGGGCTTCTCAAACGAACCGACTCTGCCCCCAAAATCAGAAGCAAAAGGAGATGTGCTGCGACTATCCAGGGCGAAGCAATTTATAAACGCGGAGCCGTTAGGCGCCCAGCGGGGGTCTAAGAGACTGGCCCGGCCCGGCCGGCACGATGTTGCTTGTTACACTCGCAGGATTTACGCCGGGCGACGAATCTACAAGACGCACTGTCAGGCCCACGGGGAGAAATAATAGAAAGTAAACTCTATTAGTCTGCCGACTTTATGAGCCCGTTAGTGTCTTGTTCCACCGTTGAAATCTCCGACACCGCTGCAAGTGGGAATCCTAGTTTAAACGACCCACTATTTGTACACGTTACAGATCTTCCCCCAGATAAAGACACTTTAGTTTTACTTTACCTACGCATGTTTTGAGAAAGCACAAGGCTCATTTCTTTAATAACAGGCTATTTGTTTTGGAATTAATTTGTTTGTATCACTAATTGAGAGTTGATATAAAATGTACACGTAGCAAACACGCTGACAAACCAACATACTGCATAATTTGAGCATGACATTCAGATTGACAGACTAACGGACAGACAGACATGCAGGAAGAATGACAGATAGCTAGGTAAGTAGGCAGATAAGTGGGTAGCTGCACAGCTAAGGTGGTAAGTAAATTTGTAGATATTGAACAGATAATTATATAGGCAAGTGCTATACTGTAGTTAATTTGGTGGAATGATACAGACAGAAACGTAGATACTACATCTCAGCAAGATTTTCCGTAATTCCACCACTACATGGATGGATGGATGGTTGGGGTAATGAATGGCTGGATGGATCGGTGGATGGATGGAGGCATGTATGGGTGGGTGGATGGATGGGTGGATGGATGGATAGGTGGGTGGATGGATGGATGGGTGGGTGGGTGGATGGATGGATGGATGGATGGATGGGTGGATGGATGAATGAATGGATGGATGAATGGATGGGTGGGTGGGTGGGTGAATGAATGGATGGAAGGATGGATGGATGGATGAATGAATGAATGGGTGGGTGGGTGAATGAATGGATGGAAGGATGGATGGATGGAAGGATTGGTGGGTGGATGGATGGATAGGTGGGTGGATGGATGAATGGGTGGGTGGGTGGATGGATGGATGGAAGGATGGGTGGATGGATGAGGTGGATGTGTGAGTAGATGGATGGATGGGTGGATGGATGAATTAATGGGTGGGTGGATGGGTGACTGAATGGATGGAAGGATGGATGGATGAATGGATGGGTGGGTGGGTGGGTGGGTGAATGAATGGATGGAAGGATGGATGGATGGAAGGATGGGTGAGTGGTTGGATGGATGGATGGGTGGGTGGGTGGATGGATGGATGTTTGGGTGGGTGGATGGGTGGATGGATGAGTGGGTGCATGGATGGATGGGTGGATGGTTGGGTGGGAAGGTGGATGGATGAGTGGATGGATGGCTGGATGTGTGTGTGAATGGATGGGTGTATGGATAGATTGATAGATGGATGGATTGATGGATGGATGGATGGATGGATGGATGGATGGATGGATGGATGGATGGATGGATGAGTGAGTGAGTGAATGGATATATGGATGGATGTATAAAGTAATGGATGGGTGGATGGGTGGATTTATTTTAGTAGGTTATTTTACGACGCTTTATCAACATCTTAGGTTATTTAGCGTCTGAATGAGTTGAAGGTGATAATGCCGGTGAAATGAGTCCGGAGTTCAACACCGAAAGTTACTCAGCATTTGCTCATATTGGGTTGAGGGAAAACCCCGGAAAAAAACCTCAACCACATAACTGCCCCGACCGGAAATCGAATCCGGGCCATCTGGTTTCGCGGGTAGACGCGCTAACCGTTACTCCACAGATGTGGACTGAATGGGTGGATGTATGGGTGGTTGGATGGATGGATGGATGGATGGATGGATGGATAGGGTGGGTGGATGGATGATGGATGAATGAAAGTGGTTGGATGGATGGATGGATGGATGGATGGATGGATGGGAGGTGGGTGGATAGTTTCGTGGGTGGGTGGGTGGTTGGGTGGGTGGAAGGATGGGTGGATGACTGGATGTATGGATGGATATATTGCATTATTGATCGTACAGTCGATAAATTCAATTTTTTTTAATATAAAGAATATTGTTGTATAAGTATTATTTCTTGCTTTATCTACATTCAGTGATATAGGCCTAATTGAAGTAAGTTAATATCAATTTTGAATAGCCTAACTATTAGCCTATGTAGAGAAAAACTAATAATAAAAAATAAATTCAATGAAAATGAAGATAAGTAACCAAGAGGACCAATTTATTTTTAATAAATAATTGAAGTGAACGCGACATAGACCCTAAATATTCGTCTGTGAAAGAGATTTGCAATAAATTAGGGTCTGTATAAAAATCTTCTTTCCTTGCTCACTGTATGTTACATGTTCATGGAACTCGACATCACTTGTAACTTCCGTCAGTGAAGCCTATCATTAGGCCGTGTGTAAATAGACAGCCATCGCTTCATAGGGCACACGACCACGCCCGGCCCGGCAACGAACGAGACAAACCTGATTCAGTGAGCTTTAGAAACTGATGCTAGAATCCTTTTCAAGCATTCTTGCTGCTTATCTATCTATTATATCTATTTCACCTACACATAACACTCAGTGTCCACCAAACAACATAATTACATTAAATCCATGCAGAGATATACAGGATGATTCCGAATTTTACTGACATTTCATAAGGGGATATTCAGAGGAAGTATGGAATGTTTCTGATATAGAGCCGTAGAGGTGCTTATCGGAGGGACATCGAACACGAGAAGCAAGTTAGTCAAAGTACGCATTTTTTTTTTCCAATCGTGGAAAAATTAATTGCATGTCGGTTGTTCTATTTGGCCATAATCACCAACACAACGTATTCCCCTCCAGCCAAAAATCCCGTGTACCATACCTCTGATGACAGTCTACCGTACCTCATAGACGTACATAATTAGTCATGTCACTGTCACAAAAGGTAAAACTTCAGTCTCTGGTGGCTTTTACGTATGTATTCAAACACACTGAAAATGGGTAAGTGTATGATGGTAGTGGTAACTAATAACATTCATAATATAATTACAATTAATAATACGAGTATCATATCAAATGTTCTGAAAAGTTGAAATAGGTCTATAATGCCTCTCTCTATTTAAAAGTTTGGCCGTCAGTAACTTCCCATTCGTTACATTTAATCCAGCTTTCTGCATATTTAAAGGACAAAACTAAAATTCTTTAATAATTTATTATCAATAGAGCCCGGATGTTTAGGCACTAATTTTGGTTAAAATCGGCAGGCATATAGGCACTAAAAATATTAAAAATAGGCAGTAAAATACACATTTATTATTCATGCAGACAGACAAAAAAGACACAAATAATAAACTTTCACATACAGTACTCACTTTCTTTGGTTACATGTCACAAAAAGATGCTTTTTTAAGTTATCAACTGTTATAGTGAGCCTTCTGTTAGAGAGAACGTTTTCCGTGGTGGAAAAAGAGATTCTACTTCTACTGAAGTGATTGGAGCAAACTTAAAACAACTTATTTCAGAAGGACTGTCTCTACTTTCTTTCAGAGATCGGGAAAAACCGACTGCGTATTTTCTCAAAAAGAGGGGTATGAGAAGGGATTAGAGACTTCAAAGTACGCGTGACTTGTGCGTGCAAGCGACAACAGTAACGGGACCTGGAGACTTGCTTTTAATACTTCCCTCATCCCCTTTCTTTCGCTGGTAAACCCCGAAGTGACCTGGGCACTGAGGGTTATACTGTTCAAACATCTTTGTTAAATAAACGATGGAATCGGTAGGGGAGAAAAGTTTACGACTTCTTGGAAAAACATTTATTGCTATAGAATAAGATTCTCAGCAAATATTTGTGTGAGGTGAATATATATTTTTAATTTGTACAACCGCCCTTTTTGTTTTTTTGATATAAGTAATTTATGTGCGGTTTATTTTAAATGCATTAAAAATATAGAAAATGTACAATAACGACGTAAAAAGGCTAAAAAAAAGCATTTAACCTTAAAATAGGCAACGGGAGCTAAAATAGGCAAAAAAAGGCAAAATAAAAATTGGGCCTATAGTCCCCAAATGTGTGGAAACGTGTTTATCTCTAATAGGTCTTTCATACATACACTCAGATTACAAAAGTCATTTTGCCTAACATCCGGGATCTAATTATCACATCGTAATACACTGCCCTTTTAAATTGACTGAGAATATTGGGAAATAAATCAATGGTGTTTCCAAAATACATTGTGAAATTTTTCATAAAAACAATTTTTATACATGGGCACATAGGCTGCATACATGCATACATGCATACATACATACATACATACATACATACATACATACATACATACATACATACATACATACATACATACATACATATTGTACATACTGGAACATACTGTACATACATACATAAATACATACATACATACATACATACATACATACTGAAACATACTGTACATACATACATACGTACATACATGCATACATACATACATACATAAATACATACATACATACATACATACTGTACATACTGAAACATACTGTACATACTGAAACATACTGTACATACATACATACTGAAACATATTGTACATACATACATACTGTACATACATACATACATACATACATACATACATACATACATACATACTGTACATACTGAAACATACTGTACATACATACATACATACATACATACATACATACATACATACATACATACATACATACTGTACATACTGAAACATACTGTACATACATACATACATACATACTGAAACATACTGTACATACATACATACATACATACATACATACATACATACATACATACATACATACTGTACATACATACATGCATACATACATACATACATACTGTACATACTGAAACATACTGTACATACATTCATACATACATACTGAAACATACTGTACATACGTACATACATACATACATACATTCAGTCGACCTGGTTGGCAAGTTGGTATAGCGCTGACCTTCTATGCCCAAGGTTGCGGGTTCGATCCCGGGCCAAGTCGATGGCATTTAAGTGTGCTTAAATGCGACAGGCTCATGTCAGTAGATTTACTGGCATGTAAAAGAACTCCTGCGGGACAAAATTCCGGCACATCCGGCGACGCTGATATAACCTCTGCAGTTGCGAGCGTCGTTAAATAAAACATAACATACATACATTCATACTTACATACATACTGAAACAAACTGTACATACGTACATACATACGTACTATACATACATACATACATACTGAAACATACTATACATACTGAAACATACTGTACATACTGAAACATACTGTACATACATACATACATACATACATACATACATACATACATACATACATACATACATACATACATACATACATACATACATTCATACATACATAGATTCATACATACATAGATACATTCATACATACATACATACATTCATACATACATAGATTCATACATACATAGATACATTCATACATACATACTGAAACATACTGTACGTACGTACGTACAAACATACATACATACATACATACATACATACATACATACATACATACATACATACATACATACATACATACATACATACATACATACTCACTGCAGTGAAATAATTGCTTCAGACACTAAAATTGCTGAACTGTAAATGTATGCTTCCTCTATAATAACATCTGGTCTCCAGCCTTTTCCGTCGAATGTTCTCTGCAGACGTGTTATTATCGAAAATTAAGAAGCTGAAGAAAATTAAACAAAGACACGTGATACTTCATATGGAGGTCATTACCACCGCTGACATCAACCTAATTGCAGGCTGCATTATTTTATACACATCGCGTATAAAAGTGGAAGAGGAGGGCCGCGGGGGCAGAGTTAGCGGAGGCGGAGGATCCTGCCGGGGTCACAGGAAATTGCTAATAAGTTGAATTGTACCCTTACTCGAACAAATTGCGGGGGCCCATTAAGCAATCAAGTGTGTATGTGTGTGTACATCAGTAATGGATCATTATCCGGGAACCATCGTTCTCACCACTACGAGAGGCCAATCAGAGTACAAGAGCAATTAATACCATGCAAGTAACCTAAATAACGATTAGATTTGATGTAATTTAGACGTGACTGCTATTAACACTTTCATCTCCACTCTACCAAGCTTCCAACAGCAGTTTTGAAGGCCTCCACCCATTTATAAATCTTGCATATACAGGACGTTCAAAATATAGTGGGTGTATTTAATTTTATAATTGATACTGCTATTACTATTACAGCTGTTGATCTTATTAATTACACTGCTTCTGCTGCTAGTACCACTCACTGTAATTGAATCGGGGATTGCAGAAACAGCACATGTCGTGAAATAGTAATATGAGTTACAAGAGCGGTATGTTGACGTTTTCATGGTCGAGGAAAAGATTGAAAAAGCGAAACGTAGTTGAGCTTTTTTAATTTCCGAGAACATGAAAACAAACATACCGCTCGTGTATCGTACATTATTTTGTGCGAAGATAGTTTATTACGTACCTGAAAGACGAATTTCTAATTAGTTGCAATGAAATCTCCATCTTGGTTTCTGTTTAATGACGGCAACTTTAGAAAACAAAATATCTATACTCCAGCAGGCCGTGATATACGTCTGTCTTTTTTTCCCCAGTCTATAAATGCGAACTTAAAACAAACGGTAAGGTTATGTAATGATTTATTTTCATTTTAATATTTTAACAATATTATTTATATAACATATTGCAGTAATAACATCGGCATCTGGAATCTCGTTGATTTTTTCACGGCTTCCTTAATGTTACTTGTATCAGGAATGCAATAAGTTTCGTGGAGTAGTAGACTTTACTTAATTTTTGCAAATATTTAAAAACAATAATTAACATTGCAATTTAGGTGAAACTGCAGTGGTAAGTTTCAATTTATAATTATTACTATGTTAAACGTCTCTAAAAATAATATATTAAAAGCCTAAAGCAGTAAAATGAATGTCGCGCTTAAGCGGTAAGAAGAGGGAAATTGTTATGTGTGTTACGTTGGGAATACTGAATGTGGTATTTCACACTTACCACGTATTGGTTCTGTGCGGAAAACAAGCAAATACGCACAAAACCAATCCGCGGAAAGTCTAAAATTCCACATTCAGTATTCCCAACCTAACAATTTCCCTCTTCTTACAGCTTAAGTGACATATTGATTTTACTGCTTTAGGCTTTTAACATATTATTTTTAGAGACGTTCAATATAGTAATAATTATAAATTGGAAACTTACCACTGCAATTTCACCTAAGTTGCACTGTTAATTATTGTTTTTAAATATTTGCAAAAATTAAGTAAACTCTACAACTCCACTAAAGTTACTGCATTCGTGATGCAAGTAACATTAAGGAAGCTGTGAAAAAATCAACAAGATTCCAGACTCATCATAGACTGGGGAAAAAAAAGACAGACGTATATCACGGCCAGCTGGACTATAGTAAACACAGAAAACATTTTAAAGCAACAATGTTGAAGATAGATATTTTTGTTTTGCAAATTTGCCGTCATTGAACAGAAACCAAGATGGAGATTTCATTGCAACTAATTAGAAATTCCTCTTTCAGATATGTAATAAACGATCTTCGCACAAAATAATGTACGATAATGTACTATATTTCGCTTTTTCAAACTTTTCCTCGAACATCAAAACTTCAACATACCGCTCTTGTAACGCATATTACTATTTTCAGTAGACACAAAAAAAAAAAACGGTATTACTGGTGGTAGACCACATCATTGGTTATAGTACTGGCTTCTTCAGACAGAAACCTAATAGGTATGTCGTTTTATACCAAATTTATTGGAATCTAATGAATTGTTAATGAAATAAATCAATATATATTAGCTTGGCATGTGCTGTTTCTGCAAGGAATCAAAAGTGTAGTATAATAATTTCAGTTCAACTAAAGTTTATTTTGCAATTCATTTTTAATTTTCAGAGAAGTCTATATTGTATCTTAAAAGTATTTATTTCAGTCACTGACTTCACAGCATATGTTTAAGGTGCTACACCTTTACATTACATATTTAAAAGACGTATGAACGTTTTCGTTGGTCTACGCCAACATCATCAGATACGAAGTACAGTTCAGCAATATCAGTGCTCTCTACATAATATCTACAAATACAAAACATACGAGTATTTACTGGCATGCAAAATGAGACATATTAAAAACCGACATTGCTGTGATATACATTGACATTCTGTATGACTGCCTTGATTGTCACTTACTTAAAATACACGTATAGATTACAAAAAATATTGATTTACATATATATATATATATATATATATATATAAATGCAAGTCTTCACATATGAGATAATAAAATGACATGATTTAAAAGTGATAAAAATAATAAAATATAAAACTAAGATAAAAAGTATTATGAATGTGAAGAGTTGCAAAATTACAGTAATTACATTTATTACATTCCTATTTCCGTTTCACAATAATATATATATTTCCACCATTCGTGATACATACGTTTCTGACCTACGAAAACGTTCATACGTCTTTTAAATATGTAATGTAAAGGTGTAGCACCTTAAACATATGCTGTGAAGTCAGTGACTGAAATAAATACTTTTAAGATAAAGTTTATTTGTCAAATTAAGGATATAATATATGCATAGGCCTACTGTGTACTTAATACTTAAGTTCAGCATACAAAAGAACTTATTTTTCTATAATAGGCCACTGAAGAATATTACTGTAAAATTCTTGATATTCATATGGTGTGTAACGCATTAGTTTGCGCATATCGTCAAGCTTCTCTCTTTGAATTGGCACAATTTTGTCTAGATATGCCAATGAAGAATGTAAATATGGTATTCTCCTTTTTTCTTCCATCATTTTAATAATGCCAAAAGAAGTGCTTACATAAATTTTATCCACTCGAGCGCAATTACGAAGGCCGTAAAAAAAATAAGTTTCCCTGAGGCCGTTTACAGAAAGAGAAAAACATTTCGTGGAACGGTTTAGTGGAACAGATATAGCAATCGTTGAGTTATTTTTCAACGTATTCACCACCAGAATTGAGACATTTGCATTCAGTGGGATCAAGTTTTGTATTCTTATGTCGTAGATGTCTGCCGTCTGGAATCGGAACCAATGTGTCGGCACATGTCTTTGACAAGAGTTGTTTCTGCGCGCTTCCAGGATTTCACAGGTCTTCAAATGTGCGAGGGCTGTACTGACATATGTGGTTTCTGCACGGAATGATAGCCCTATATCAACAGCCCATGAAACTCGAATAAACTCATTAGTGACATGTGCTATTTCTGCTATTCCGGATTCAATTTATTTCTCCTAGAGAACTCTGGGTTAAGTCCTAAATACTTTCTTTTAATCCGACACGACTGAACGTATGGTGAAAATTTTAATATCAGTTTTTTATAAATACATATAATCTTAACCATGGTCGTAATTATTAAGTCAACACGCTGCTGTTGTTACTCGAACTTGCAACGCCGTCTGATCATGCCGAAAAACTCGGATTCCACCCGAGTTCAATGATATCCACGGAAGGCAAAAAGGTAATCATATTTCCATTACCACAAAACACATAACGAGAGAATAATAATACTTATGGGCCATTCGTTATTTTGTGAAAACTTACTGAGCGTCAGGGAAAGAAGAAAGTTGACTGAGAAGCTTCCCTCCCTCGCTAAGCTTCTGCTTGTAGCTAGCGAGCTCACATATCCTCACCATAAAGTTCTTACTATACGCTACTGCGCATCCAAGCATTTGGTTTCACGAGATAACGAATGACCTGTAACGGCAATTATTTAACCCTTTATTAGCCCGTCTGACGTGAGAATCACATCCAGTAATTCTAATTTTTTTAACAAGAGAAGGAATATTCTACCATTGTTTACCAATGTGACTTCAAAATTGCAATATGGCTGCTATTTCCAACATTTTTTATGTTCTCTGAAGTCCATATTTTGCCCTCTAGATGTCAATATTTATTTTTAACCATATCATTGTCGACCAATATTACCTTGAAATCACATCATGTCACGTAAAATAAAAATTAATCAAAAATTTTAATTTTACTAATATGTGCTATTTATATCACTATGGACTAATATAGAGGGTTGAAAACACTGTCCGACTTCAAAAAATAATTTGAGATATAAATAGATGAATAAATGAATGAATAAATAAATAAATAAATAAATAAATAAATAAATAAATAAATAAATAAATAAATAAATAAATAAATAAATAAATAAATAAATAAATAAATAAATAAATAAATAAATAAATAAATAAATAATCTAATAAATATTTATGGGAACATCCATCACCCATTCATCAATATCTTTATATATTTATTGTGGAACCTGGCCTTCTGCAGAATTTTTCGCACCCTAAATTTAAACACACACACAAACGGCGTGGACTCCGATGACGAACGTGAGGTCAACATGAAGATAGGCCTAACCAACACACGATTGTAGTCTTTCCGCTTCTTTAAAGCTCCATACCTTAACCGTTGGAGCAACCACGATCAGCTTTATGGAAGTATACCATTTCATATATTACGTCATGAGCTGAAATGATAATAAACAAACACATAATATTGTTGGAATGAATTTTTAATAAATCTCCAATGTATCATTATGTTAGTAAGTTGTCTTAGATAGTCAATACAACCAAAATCAACTGTATACGGACGAAGAAACAGACAGGAGCCATGCCGGGAACCAGTTTTTCGATATCAGCGATGTTCAAAGTGTGTATTTCCGTAAAAATCTCGAAATACATTATTTATAGCACAATACCTTCTCTTTATTCCCGGTATAAAGTGGAAATAGAAAACAAATAAACCCTTGATGTTTAATATGAACTCCCTGTATCTCTCGTAGCTGCTGTTAGCTTCAAAGTCATGCATGAAATTGTGTTACTATGTAGGCTATATTACTCGTTTTCTCTTTTCTTTTTAATATCTCTGTTTCAGAAAAAAGAAGAGATTCTAAATTGACCCCTACACTAATTGTTATAACACTTAAATAGTATGCTTTGAACTGCGCAATCTCCTTATTTGGCTCTCAATGCTATTAGAGCCATATAATTTGCTTCATATAATACGACCTAAATGAAAGTTTTTCTCCACTTGTACGTACAGTTTGAGCTCTTTACGATGTACCTATTACGAGTTCATTTCTCGGCAAGGTCTCTCAGTCGCTAGAATTATTCTGGACGATTAACTAAGGGCTGATCGCTCCGAGTTTTCCAATAAACCTTTAAACTATATGCGGATTTGAAAGCTGCAGTTTACACAACAGTAGTTCAGGAGCTAACAAGATCGCATGGCCTACTTTCCTTGATTCGTATATCGTATTCCAAGTTATTTTATGCTCGACCATGCCGAAATGTAGTAATTACACACCTGGTAGCAGACCTTTAATGCATGTCATTAAAGTACACCTACTCATTAAAGGTCAGGTCTTTCAGCCAATGACGACTCAGGTTACAACTGTTCAGCCAATGACAGGTTAGCTTTCTACTGTTATAAAACCGCAAGTATCGATTATTCTCGGATATGCATTCGAAAGAGAATTAGCGAAAAGTCACGGAGCCCTGGAAATCTAATACTGTCGCAGAAGGTTATGTTCTGTTACTATAATAATTAGCGTTAATTGTAAATAATATTCAAATAAATTCAATTTGTCATCTCGTTTTTCAATGTCTAATTTAATTTCAATGTTATCTCTGTAGGTTCTTATGGCCTAGCAAGGTCAATGTGGACATCTGGTCCTCGGAAAAAAATCAATACTTTCGCGTCTGCGCACATCTCACAACATACGGGACATTGCTCCAGGTCAGATACAATAAAATTAATAATATCAAGTTAGAAATATGGTCGAGCATAAAAAGTCGTATGAAACTCGCCTATAATGGTAATTAAGAAGCTCGTATGAAAATTATGAAACTCGCTTGCGCTCGTTTCATAAATATCCATACTCACTTCTTAATTACCTTCATTATAGGCTCGTTGCATAATGTACTATTACACCAGTGGTGATGTACACGGTGTTGAAGGCGTGGAATTCAAGTTAAGGTGAAATTTGGGATTCAGGCCGCTGGTTTGAAATCCGTCCAGTGACGTACATGGTGGTAGAGGCAATGGCTTGAAGTTAAGACGAAACTTAGAGTGCTAGTTTCGAATACCCGTACCTACCACAATTAATTTTCATTCCTTTTGTTGTAGGCTTATTTGGTCCAAATTATGTGGGAAATTTTCGTGGTCCTAGTTTCAAAATTTTTATTCATAATCGAAAAGACATTTGAGATAGCTACTGAATGATATATACATAAATGTTTTAATTTCTTCAGCCATAACACAGGCCTACATAATTTTTTGACGAATGGAATTCAAGATACGATGGAGCATAGAGTCCAGATTTGAAATCTTTCCAGTAATGTACACGGTGTTTGAGGCACGGGCATGGAGCTAAGATGAAACTTAGGGATAGATTTCGTTTCTCTCCAGTAATATAATTTAATGCAATATTAATTGTAATTATAATTGTAATTGTATTCTTAATATTGTAGTTGTAATTCCCTGGTAGAGGGCAAAAGAAGGCCTGATGGCCTTATCTCTGCTAGGTTAAATAAATAAATAAATAAATAAATAAATAAATAAATAAATAAGTAAATAAATAATAAAGTAAATAAATAAGTAAATAAATAGATAAATAAATAAATAAATAAATAACTAAATAACTAAATAAATAGATAAATAAATGAATAAATGAATAAAGGAATGAATGAATGGATGAATGAATGAATGGATGAATGAATGAATGAATGAATGAATGCATGATTAAATAAATAAATAAATAAATAAATAAATAAATAAATAAATAAATAAATAAGTAAATAGATAGATAGATAGATAGATAGATAGATAGATAGATAGATAGATAGATAGAGAGGTAGGTAGGTAGGTAGGTAGGTAGGTAGGTAGGTAGGTAGGTAGGGTAGGCAGGTAGGTAGGCAGGCAGGTAGGGTAGATGGGTAGATAGGTAGATAGGTAGATAGATAGATAGATAGGTAGATAGATAGATAGATAGATAGATAGATAGATAGATAGATAGATAGATAGATAGATAGATAGATAGATAGATAGATAGATAGATAGATAGATAGATAGATAGATAGATAGATAGATAGATAGATAGATAGATAGATAGATAGATAGATAGATAGATAGATAGATAGATAGATAGATAGATAGATAGATAGATAGATAGATAGATAGATAGATAGATAGATAGATAGATAGATAGATAGATAGATAGATAGATAGATAGATAGATAGATAGATAGATAGATAGATAGATAGATAGATAGATAGATAGATAGATAGATAGATAGATAGATAGATAGATAGATAGATAGATAGATAGATAGATAGATAGATAGATAGATAGATAGATAGATAGATAGATAGATAGATAGATAGATAGATAGATAGATAGATAGATAGATAGATAGATAGATAGATAGATAGATAGATAGATAGATAGATAGATAGATAGATAGATAGATAGATAGATAGATAGATAGATAGATAGATAGATAGATAGATAGATAGATAGATAGATAGATAGATAGATAGATAGATAGATAGATAGATAGATAGATAGATAGATAGATAGATAGATAGATAGATAGATAGATAGATAGATAGATAGATAGATAGATAGATAGATAGATAGATAGATAGATAGATAGATAGATAGATATAGATAGATAGATAGATAGATAGATAGATAGATAGATAGATAGATAGATAGATAGATAGATAGATAGATAGATAGATAGATAGATAGATAGATAGATAGATAGATAGATAGATAGATAGATAGATAGATAGATAGATAGATAGATAGATAGATAGATAGATAGATAGATAGATAGATAAGTAAATAACTAAATGAATAAATAAATAAGTAAATAACTAACTGAATAAATAAATAAGTAAATAAGTAAATAAATAAATAAGTAAATAAATAAATAATTAATTAAATAAATAAATAATATACATTTCAAGCTATGACGAGATTTATGTTCCTGTTTTAGAATTTATGTAATAACTAGACAATAAAACATAAGTCGCTTTCCCCAGTATTCGTTCTTAGATATCATACTTGTGTACATATGCAGTTGTCATCACTTGAACAATCGAATAGCTTGTGTAATAAGTGGTGGGTTGACAACCATGTTCATGCGTCAACTGTTTTTCCGATGTCATGCCTTGAAAAGCCCTCGTTTTGCCGATACAGTTGATATGGCAACAGGATGGAGCACCACTTCATTTTGGTGTAGGAGTGAGGGACTTCTTTAACCTGCAATTCCATGAATGGATTGGCCGTCGTGGCACAACAGAATGCCACCCAGGTCATGCGACCTGACACCACGTATTTTTCGCTGTGGGGTATTCTGAAAAATGATGTTTTTGCTCAGAAACCGCAGGACCTGCATTAGTTGCTACAGATGATAGAACAGTCATTCGTCAGAATCGTTGAAAATCGTGAGTTATGTTCTGTCATTTGTTTTTTTTTTTAGTAGGTTATTTTATGACGCTTTATGAACATCTTAGGTTATTTAGCGTCTGAATGAGATGAAGGTGATAATGCCGGTGAAATAAGTCCGGGGTCCAACACCGAAAGTTACCCGAAAGTTTGCTCATATAGGGTTGAGGGAAAACCCCGGAAAAAACCTCAACCAGGTAACTTGCCTTGCCCCGACCGGGAATCGAACCCGGGCTACCTGGTTTCGCGGCCAGACGCGCTAACCGTTACTCCACAGGTGTGGACCTGCCATTTGTAAATCAGTGTGTAAACGTTATGAATTGTGTATCGAGAAACAGGATTTCCATTTGAACAAAATCTGTAAAGGAATGTGTAGTCAAATGTAAATTGAATGTAATTAAATGTAAGGAAGTGTTTGGGGAAAGCGATTTTTAACCCACCCTGTATAAAAGAGATCTATCCTCATTTCTCTATTAGGATTCAAACGCGGGTCCAGTAGTTTTGTAGCTGGAAGGTGTTGTTACAGAGAACCCTTTGTATTGTATTAGAATACAGTTGTGAAGTCATTCCTACAGTACATTGCGTGCTGGCTATAAAAACACTCTTATTGTTGTTATTGTTGTTTTTGTTGGGGGAAATAGAAGAAGCCATTGTGTGTATGTTCTCAATGGATATAACTTAGTTAATATAACGGAAGTTAATATGTGTGTCACTATATTTCAACCGGCGGCCGATAGAAGCAATTAACAAATGGAAGCAAAAAGTCGCATTCCACAGTCGCCACGTCGTAACTCTGATCGGTATGAAGCGGACAGCCTGGATGGAAAAACTCGGGCACGGGAAACAATGAGCATCCCAATTCTCATCTACAAACACATCTCATTAATTCCCGTCATGCACTTGTTTTTAAACATATGCCTGCCGCTGCGATTCTTCCGTTTCTTTCTCAATTGGTTTGCAGTCAGGTTTTCCAGATCGCCCAGGGAGATAGGCAGCCTGAGCAACAGCTGACAAAGTGTTCTTTTGCCGTTTGTATAATGTTCGACAAGACTGAGCAAAAACAACTGATGACTATAGTCAGACCGCCAAGAAAACAAATGTCACAGATCCTGTGAGGGTGGAATTGAAAAAGTTCCACAACAAAATGATTGTAATAGGTCCTGTGAAGATAGGGTTGAGAAAGTTCCACAACAGCTGACAAAGTGTTCTTTTGTCGTTTGTATAATGTTCGACAAGACTGAGCAAAAACAACTGATGATTATAGTCAGACCGCCAAGAAAACAAATGTCACAGATCCTGTGAGGGTGGAATTGAAAAAGTTCCACAACAAAATGATTGTAATAGTCCTGTGAAGATAGGGTTGAGAAAGTTCCACAACAGCTGACAAAGTGTTCTTTTGCCGTTTGTATAATGTTCGACAAGACTGAGCAAAAACAACTGATGACTATAGTCAGACCGCCAAGAAAACAAATGTCACAGATCCTGTGAGGGTGGAATTGAAAACGTTCCACAACAAATGATTGTAATAGTCCTGTGAAGATAGGGTTGAGAAAGTTCCACAACAGCTGACAAAGTGTTCTTTTGCCGTTTGTATAATGTTCGACAAGACTGAGCAAAAACAACTGATGACTATAGTCAGACCGCCAAGAAAACAAATGTCACAGATCCTGTGAGGGTGGAATTGAAAAAGTTCCACAACAAAATGATTGTAATAGGTCCTGTGAAGATAGGGTTGAGAAAGTTCCACAACAGCTGACAAAGTGTTCTTTTGTCGTTTGTATAATGTTCGACAAGACTGAGCAAAAACAACTGATGACTATAGTCAGACCGCCAAGAAAACAAATGTCACAGATCCTGTGAGGGTGGAATTGAAAAAGTTCCACAACAAAATGATTGTAATAGTCCTGTGAAGATAGGGTTGAGAAAGTTCCACAACAGCTGACAAAGTGTTCTTTTGCCGTTTGTATAATGTTCGACAAGACTGAGCAAAAACAACTGATGACTATAGTCAGAGAGCCAAGAAAACAAATGTCACAGATCCTGTGAGGGTGGAATTGAAAACGTTCCACAACAAAATGATTGTAATAGGTCCTGTGAAGATAGGGTTGAGAAAGTTCCACAACAGCTGACAAAGTGTTCTTTTGTCGTTTGTATAATGTTCGACAAGACTGAGCAAAAACAACTGATGCCTATAGTCAGAGAGCCAAGAAAACAAATGTCACAGATCCTGTGAGGGTGGAATTGAAAAAGTTCCACAACAAAATGATTGTAATAGGTCCTGTGAAGATAGGGTTGAGAAAGTTCCACAACAGCTGACAAAGTGTTCTTTTGTCGTTTGTATAATGTTCGACAAGACTGAGCAAAAACAACTGATGACTATAGTCAGACAGCCAAGAAAACAAATGTCACAGATCCTGTGAGGGTGGAATTGAAAAAGTTCCACAACAAAATGATTGTAATAGTCCTGTGAAGATAGGGTTGAGAAAGTTCCACAACAGCTGACAAAGTGTTCTTTTGCCGTTTGTATAATGTTCGACAAGACTGAGCAAAAACAACTGATGACTATAGTCAGAGAGCCAAGAAAACAAATGTCACAGATCCTGTGAGGGTGGAATTGAAAAAGTCCCAGAATAGCTGAATGAAGTGTTATTTTATCTTTCGTATAATGTTTGATAAAACTAGACAAAAATGACTGTAATAGATTCTGTGAGGATAGGGTTGAGAAAGTTCCACAACAGCTGATGAAGTGTTGTTTAGTCGTTTGTATAATCCCTGATCATGGCAATAACTTTTAACCATTTCAAAAGACTGCAAAAGAAGTTACTTTATAACACCCTAGATCATATATGTAACAGATAGGTCGGCCTTATAGGCATTGATGATAACAACTTCTGTCAGGTTTACCATCTAGTTGTTACATAAGGAGTCACGTCATAATTCCCATTTGAATTGCATTAGCGACTGTACTGCCATCTCGTTTACGGCGGACGGGTGGCGATCCTGGCGGTTGTTCTCTTAAAAGTGCTGCCGATTTTAACATAGCAATGAGTTATCTGGTACATAATATATGATTTAGGATAACACTTATGGAATCATATGGAGCAATTGTACTTCCATCTAGCGGTGTTACCAAAAATGTCTTTTCGACGCTGTAGGTTCTGATAGTTGTTCTCATTTTATGTTACCATTTTATAACATCGGAATGGCTAATCTGATATATATGAGCCTTTCCAGTTGTCACGAATGTTACATTTTTTTACTATTTTCAAACTCTGTATATTGAAAATGAAATGACTTTTGTCAACTTTTATTATTACAATCAATTTATAAGATCATTATCATTTTACAGAAAAAATGTTTTTGAATAAAATTTGTTATTACTGCAGAAAATAAAGAAAATGTTCCGTCACAGATGTTACAAGATTTGTGAACTCACTTCACACCTTATTAACAAAAAGTGTAAAACGCGGATCTCTGCCTCAAGCAAAAAGAGATTCATTCTCATGGTGTCTATGTGAAAACTATACAAATCTCATGGCATCAAACTTCACTTTACTTACGTATTCGGTAAATATTTTATAGCTGCTTTTTCATATCACGGATGTTACACACATTTTATCACGGATGTTACAGATGAGTTGATGTCTTTAATTTTATCAGTTTCAAAACAATTGTGACAAGTGTGCAAATGCCAGGTAATCTTTTGGCGGATCCTCGGACCTCACCTCATCTCACTACATCTCGCCAAAACATTGTAAAAAAATTGCAGAAAATTACAAAATTGTAAAACTGTAAAAATTTTAAAATATTGTAAAAATTGTAAAAATTTGTCATCATCATCATCATCATCATCATCATCCTTCACGAATTAGGCCTCTGTAGACCTGTTTCGGCCCCATCTAGCAGTCTTCTTAACGGTCTTCCTGGTCGACGATGTCCTCTAGGTTTATATTGCATCATAATTTTTGGGATTCTTGAATTTTCCATTCTTCTTACATGATCTAGCCAATTGAATTTGTATCTGGTGATTTTTTCTTCTACTGACTCTACTTCTAATTGTTCTAAAATTTCTTCATTCCTTTTTCGGTCTAAAAGAGTATATCCTGCTGTTCTCCTGAAAAATTTCATTTCCGTTGCTTTGATTCTGTTCATGTCTTTTTTCTTTAATGTCCAAATCTCGCTTCCGTATAGAAGGGTGGGTAATGCTAGTGTATTATATATTTTTATTCTTGTAGATTTTTGTACTAATTTAGCTTTTAATATATGTAAAAATTTGTAAAAATTGTAATTGTAATATTATAAAATTTTGAATCGTTCGACATCTTAAAGCTTCATTGCTCATGTAAGATCTATGGAATAAATTAAATGAATGAATGAATGAATGAATGAATGAATGAATGAATGAATGAATGAATGAATGAATGAATGAATGAATGAATGAATGAATGAATGAATGAATGAATGAATGAATGAATGAATTTCTAAATCAAAATATTCACTTGAACTGTAAGATTGCTAATATTGTTATTAACCCAAACTATTAAATATAAACGGCAGAAAGTATATAGCACATAGTAAAAACGTTCTTTGATCCTGGAGCTCTAGAATTAACAGTGCAGACTCTCAAAATATTTCTTCAACAATAGCTCCTTGAAAAACAAACATTAACAGCTGATCTCTCTATGAGTAAGTGCTGCAAACTTTAGGAAAACAAAACAATACCTATTACCCAGTCAAGACACTCAATGTACAAAAACTAGTAAAATATGTTCCTTTCGAAAATAAAACATTAGAATATTTAAATTTAGAGCCTTATTTATGTCTTCCACTAACAATAAACAAATATTTCTGAAAAAAAAACAACTATAATTAGATCGTCAGAAAGAAAGAAAGAAAGAAAGAAAGAAAGAAAGAAGAAAAATAATTGTGTTGCAAATTCTGTCAGAGTGGAGAAGAAGTTACACTGCAGTTGATGAATTTTTATTTTGTCATTACATAACTACGAATATCTACAACGTCAAGAAATCGACTTCCATACATCATATACAGAAAGTAACACTACAGATGATAAAGTGTTATTTTATCGATTTTATACTGTAATGTTCGACAAGACTACACAACAAAAAGCTAACGCCTACACTTGTACGACCAAGAAATCGATCGTCATAGGTCCTATGAAGAAAGTTCCACTACAATTTTGGCAAATGATGTTACCATATCAACCTCACGTGGACTTACGGTATTTTATCTTGAAACAATTGACGACTACACTTAAGCCGCCAAGAAATCGACAAAGCCTACATAATTATCAGCAGACAGTGATTCAGTCTTCCTGTGTGTAAAGCAGTCTATAATCCTACGTCAACTTGGTGCAAGATGGCCGGCAAAGATAAATACAAGATGAGATGAAAACCACACGGAGCAACTCTTCTACTGTTAATTACTGTATACGTGTGTTGCTATCAATTAGAACAATTACTCGCAGCTCCCGGTAGCCACCTGGCGTTAAAATAAGTTACTATGAAAACCAACGTCTAAAAACAGAACAAAAGGTAGAGGGGAGGAGAATATTAGATTCGAATCGATTACAGAAATGCCTTAACAACGCCTAAAAACGCTTTTTCGTGTTCTGCTACACCTATAAACGTCGGATCTCATTTGTCACGTCCTGTATAGAGATCCCGAGATAACATCTAGGATAGAGATTAGATTGGTTTTGTCTTTTCCTCTAGATCTTACAAGCTGATGGTAGCGAAAAAGAAGCTTTTCTTCTACCTCTAACATCTATTATAATTTTAGGCCTATTAAAGCAATATTCCGCGAGCATTAAATGCAACAATAGAGCTATCACGACTCTAAATGGTTTATAATTTGTTCTAACTGCCTCCCTATACCATTACAACGTAACATCTTACTTAACTTCACACCCGTATTGCAGGCTATAAAACTACATAAATTGAGAGCCCGAAGTAGCCCGCATTTAGTGTCTTATCTTTCCCATCAGGTTTTTTGGAATATTTACTGTATATACCTCAGTTAGATCGTGCACTATCCACTCACTGACTGCGAAGTAATTTTTACACAAACACACAGACAGAAATCTGTATGTAAATGTCAAATATTTGGAGAAAATCGCATGTGAAAAATTCTTGATGGACAGTGATCACAAGTTTGTTAGAAGAAATAAACGAAGCTTAAATTTTGATAAACTTACTAGTCATTCATTACAAGAATCACAATCAGTATTCCTAAGTGACGTTAACAAAATCCATGTTAACTATATGTGGTTGCTAGGACATAAAATCATCCTTACACTAAAACTGATATAAGAAAATCGCTGTTAATTTCATTTTATGTACATTATTAATTACAATTGAACCTTACATTCAGTCTTCTTATGTCACGTTAACACAATCTATGTTAACTATATGTGGTTGCCAGGATACAAAGCCATCCTTAGACCTATACTAAAATGACATAAGAAAATCGCTGTTAATTTCATTTTATGTAAATTATTAATTACAATTGAACCTTAGATTCAGTCTTCTTATGTCACGTTAACACAATCTAGGTCTATGTTAACTATATATGGTTGCTAGGACATGAAATCGTCCATAACTAAAACTGACATAAGAAAATCGCTGTTAATTTCATTTTATGTACATTATTAATTACAATTTAATCTTAGATTCAGTCTTCTTATGTCACGTTAACACACTCTATGTTAACTATATATGGTTACTAGGACATGAAATCGTCCTTACACTAAAACTGACATAAGAAAATCGCTGTTAATTTCATTTTACGTACATTATTAATTACAACTGAACCTTAGATTCAGTCTTCTTATATCACATTAACACAATCTATGTTAACTATATAACTTATGGTTGCTAGGACATGAAATCGTCCTTACACTAAAACTGACATAATAAAATCGTGTTGATATTATTTTGTGCGAAGATCGTTTATTACATACCTGAAAGACGAATTTCTAATTTTTTGCAATGAAATCTCCATGTTGGTTTCTGTTTAATGACGGCAACTTCGGAAAACCAAAATATCTTTCTTCAACATTGTTGCTATAAAATGTTTTCTGTGTTTAATATACTCCAGCAGGTCGTGATATGTCTGTCTTTTTTCCCCAGTCTATAAATGCGAACTTAAAACAAGCGGTAAGGTTATGTAATGATTTATTTTTCATTTTAATATTTTAACAATATTATTTATATAACATATTGCAGTATTAACATCGGCATCTGGAATCTTGTTGATTTTTTCACGGCTTCCTTAATGTTACTTGTATCAGGAATGCAATAAGTTTCGTGGAGTAGTAGACTTTACTTAATTTTTGCAAATATTTAAAAACAATAATTAACATTGCAATTTAGGTGAAATTGCAGTGGTAAGTTTCCAATTTATAATTATTACTATGTTAAACGTCTCCAAAAATAATATGTTAAAAGCCTAAAGCAGTAAAATGAATGTCGCGCTTAAGCGGTAAGAAGAGGGAAATTGTTATGTGTGTTAGGTTGGGAATACTGAATGTGGTATTTCACACTTACCGCGTATTGGTTCTGTGCGGAAAACAAGCAAATACGCACGATCTGGCACAAAATGAAATTAACACGATTAATGTACGATACACGAGTGGTATGTTTGTTTTCATGTTCTCGGAAATTAAAAAAGCTCAACTACGTTTCGCTTTTTCAATATTTTCCTCGAACACGAAAACGTCAACATACCGCTCTTGTAACGTACATTACTATTATGTACATTATTAGTTACAACTGAACCTTAGATTCAGTCTTCTTATGTCACGTTAATACAATCTATGTTAACTATATGTGGTTGCTAGGATACGAAACTGTCCTTATACCTATACTAGAATGACATAAGAAACACGGTGTTAATTTCATTTTATGTACATTATTAATTACAATTTAACCTTAGATTGAGTCTTCTTATGTCATGTTAACAAAATTTATATTAACTAGACCTATTATGTGGTTGCTAGGACATGAAATCGTCTTTATACTAAAACTGACATAAGAAATTTTTTTTAATTTCATTTTATGTGCATTATTAATTACAATTGAATCCTAGAATCAGTCTTCTTATGTCATGTTAACACAGTCAACGTTGACTAAAGTTTTACCCGGCATTACTCCCAAACCCCAGGTGTATGTTTGCTTAGCAGCAGGTGAAATAAGAAGCAGAAAGCTAGTCAGTCTGTCTGTTGTCCATCACACTCCTGCACTCGTCAGGATATTAATTCACTCCACATGTACACAACTTTCTCGCAAGAACCCGTCTGCCTTTATTGCTTGTTGTAGTGGTATGTACATGGCGATATTCCAGTATAGATGTGTGGTGTAATTACTCATCGCTCATCTAAGATAAAGAATTAAATTCAGAATTAGGGTGGGTTGAATTCAGGTTTATTAGGTTAGGTGGTTAATTACTTCCACACAATTTATCATGAGATCTGAAATCGGGAACCACGCTCCTTGTAATGTGGAGACAAAAAATTATTTGTGAATGAAACATTTCTTCAGCTGCCAGGGTTATGTATTTACTTCAATAGACTTGGATGTTTCTTAATTTAGGGCTTCAATTGCATTGAAATGACATGAAGAGACTGACTTCGAAGTTAGATTGTAATCACAGTTCAATAAATCTAATATTGTAATCAATGAAATGAACTTAACAGCGATTTCCTTATGTATGTATTTATTCACACTGCAATGGGTATATACCCGGTGGCAGTGGTAACTAATTACACTCAATAATGACAATAATAAACTTATTAATTAAAAATACAATTAATAGTAATACTAATAATTAATACTAACAATAATGAATAATAATAATAATAATAATAATAATAATAATAATAATAATAATAATAATAATAATAACAACAGGGAATATACTAAATTAAATGAAACGATCACTTAAAATAACATTTGAAATAAATCTAATTTGTATCTTAAACCTAAGATCGAACTAAAACCCACGAGTATGATATGTTCATATCTGCACAAGTACCTTTCAACATTACACTCATTTCGCTGTCAACTCACTCACTGCACTGGAACTACGACACATTTCACTGATTCTATCCTGATTTCACTAACACTTCAAAAACATTTCACTGTTCAAATACTATGCACTGCCACTATAAACTATAAAGCTTCACTGACAGGAACACGTTTCACTTACACAGCACACTTCACTGACACGACATACTTCTTCACTGATACAACACACTTCACTGACACAACATAATTCTTCACTGATACAACACTTCAATAACAACATATCATTTACACCCTTTAAATACTGTGTATAATTACCGTCTATTAGTAAGGTCCTTAAGCCTATTTTTAAATACATTTTTGGTTGTTGGTAAAGCCTTTAGTAAGTCTGCAGGTAAAGCATTCCAGTCCCTGATAGTACGATTGAGAAAAGAAAACTTTCCAGTGTCCGTCCTCTGTCTTCTTTCTCTCAATTTATATGAGTGGTCGTTCCTTGAAGAGTAATTTGGCGGCTGCAACCTATTTTTTTATTTATCTCCAGGCAGGCTCACCTCTGTTGTTTTGAACAGTGCGCATAATCGAATTCGCGTTCTCCTGTCCTTGAGTGTGTCCCATTTTAATGGTGAACTTTTCCGACAACACTTAAGAGCCCGTTATGACATTTTTAGTATGTTAGCAACCACATATAGGCTTAGTTAACGCAGGTAATCCTGCAGTAGGTGAGTGGTCAGATTGAAGCCTATTACGTTGGCGGTCCAGGTTCGAGTCCCGTCAGGTCTAGGACTTTTCATTCAAATATCCATAGCGACCCTTCTGACAAACAAGGTCGCAGTTGGGGTTTTTCTCGGGGTTCTCCCGTTTTCCCATATTAGGCATGTACATAATTCATTCAACATTTCTCCATTTCGTCTGGCGACGCACGGAGGGGGCGAACCTTAGTGTAGTCAGCCTGTGTGGGTTTTGAAATGCGCCTAGTTTGAGAGTTATCGCAATAAATCATGAAAGGTCATAATGCTGATTCGTAGTGCCCACCTAACGAAATTCCATTCCATTCCACGATATAGATTGAATTAACGTGATATAAGAAGACTGATTCTAAGCTTCAACTGTAATTAATATTGTACATGAAATGAACTTAAGCTCCTGAGTCCTGATACATTTGTTGTTTTATTTTTAAAGTTCATTATAATTCTACACTTCAATATAAAAAGTCAATGATATGGGGGAAAATGCTGAAAAAATTCTGCAGGTTACAGTTAGGGCACAAATTCAGGTATATTACACTATATTTCGGGTATCTGTATATACATCTTATATCTTATATAGAGAGTGGATTAATCTTGCACAGTATAGGGACCGATGGCGGGTTTATGTTAGGGCGGCAATGAACCTGCGAGTTTCTTAAAAGTCATTTGTAAGTAAGTAAGTTAGTGTGTGTGTTTTGTTTTATTCTGAAAACCCATTAGTTCCCAAAACCGACTGAAGATGAATTTTGGAAAATAGGAAAATTAGGTAGGAAAATTGACATTTCACTGAGAACTACTACTCTTCTGCACATCTTTGGATGCCAAGCTTCAAAATGAGGGGTCGTTAATTAAAATCCGTTCAGCCGTTTTCCCGTAATTT
This sequence comes from Periplaneta americana, assembly GCA_025594305.2. NCBI lineage: Eukaryota > Metazoa > Arthropoda > Insecta > Blattodea > Blattidae > Periplaneta > Periplaneta americana. The sequence goes on from JAJSOF020000013.1 coordinate 153,376,461, forward strand.
CCATTACCAGTTCAAATTATATAGACTATAATATAGATTATTAATAATGCATATAAAATTAACCTGACAGCAATTTCTTTAGGCCAGTTTTGGTATTAAGGCCTACGACGATTTCGTATCGTAGCAACCACATTTAGCATGAATTGTGTTAACGTGATATAAGAAGAATGACTCTAGGGTTCAATTGTAATTAATAATGCATATGAAATGATCTTAACAGTGTTCTCTTTATGGCAGCTTCAGTATTAACACAATTTCGTATCCTAGCAACTAGAAATATTAACGCAGGTCGTGCTAAAGCGACGTAAGTGCGCTCTGTTGACGGGCTCGTAAATCGGGGCTGACGCTTCATCTGGCGACTTCCTTTCTCACAGTTGAACTGGCCGGGGCTCCATTAGCCCTTATAAGGCCGGCAGATAGCGATCGCTGCTGTGCAATAATTAGTAAGACAGTGTAGTGCAACACGCAGAGCGGGGACTCGGCCCGGGGCCGGCAGGGCGGTCCACGTGTTGGCAACAGGCGATGCCACTGTAGCAGGGTTTAAGATACAAAATAAATAATTGTCGCAAAAATGCACGAACGTAAAATTATATTTGTACGAATAGCGAAAAGCTTGTGCAATATTATAAATAATACTACAGAAAGATAAAATTAATAAAATATGCAGAAAGAAAAATTATGTAATTTTTTCTTGAAGTTTTATTACTTTCAATTCATCTTACCACACTCTACAGGGTGTAAGGTGTATAAGTGCCGTTCTTTTCCAGTCATCGGGGACGGTCTACAGCAGGCGTCTCAAGGCCAGCGCATAAAAGTTGTTACAGAGAGCAAATGTAGATAGCGCAGTCAGCTGAAGAGATAACCGCAATACTCGTAGATAGCCGATCGCTAATTCATGTCACAAGCATGAGAAAGCTAAGTTGTAACTGTCGCGGGAGAAATTCCACAAATCTGCACTTTAGAGTTGTTTTCGGAAGGAATAAAATTTCTTAAGTAGTTTGCAGTAATAATAATAACAATAATAATAATAATAATAATCATCATCATCAATTTATTTTCGAATTATATATTGAGTAAAAAAAAAATAAATCTGAAGCATGAAGAACCATACATATTACGTAATTGTTTAACCACAAGGAACTGGCTATCCTACCCCATTATCTCCTGCCTAGTTGCCTCATAAGTGGTGCCTTGTTGGTGTCACTTCTGAGGTTCAGACCTATCTTCGGTCAGTTGATCAAACGACAATACTTCATTTCCAGTAAATGTTTTTTTGTAGTTTATACTCTATTTAATAAAATAAAATTCAATTAAATAATAATAATAATAATAATAATAATAATAATAATAATAACAATAATAATAATAATAAAGCTTGTTGGTTGTTAAAGTACGTATTCTTATGATACGCCAATATTAATATTTTAATTATAATAATAGTTAAATAATATATTTCGTAATGTTTTCAATAATTAACAATAACCAAAACCATCTAAGAAATTCACAAACAATTATTTTAAATTAGAACTATTCAAATCTTAAATCTGGTCTCAAATTCTCTTCGCAAGTCCTTCAGTACTTCATTATATTTCTTACACTGGTCTTGATTCAAATTAGATAACAATTTTAGATTAATAGAGTGGTAACAGTTATCCACTGAAACTTGCGACTTCAATAATTTTATTTCACTTTCCCTATGAAAGCTTTTATTTCTTCATACATTTGCGGTAATAAGGGCATTCTTTCCTCGGAGATGGAGACAACATCGTAGCAATTGCAGATGTCTATTCAAACGTCGCGGTCAATGACTTCATCCGGAGATACACGAACTGCTCCCGCATCTTGTTCCACTCTTACATTAAAAACTAGAGAGAGGAGGAAGTGCTTCGGGAAGGCCCTATTGAGACGTCGATCTACAGGATCAAAAGATGTCCATACAACATAGGGTCAAAACTTGATAGTTTTCCCAGAAAAAAAAATTCTTTTCTTATTTTATTTGCGTTGTACTGCTTATATCGTTAGTAAAATTACAAAAACAATTACATTAGTAGGTATATCTAGCAAAGACTTAATATTATTTTAAATACATATTTCTGTGTTCTATTACGTTTTCGTGAAATTAAATAAAAATGCATGCTTAAATTTGTTAATATTCTGGCGTGAGAGACGTGGCAACGTGTTCAGCAGGCAGTACTCTGCACAGACGTATGTACGAGTCAGCTGAGTTCAAGCTCCCTGTTCATAGGTCTTCTGCCGAGCGGATGACAGTTCAGTACAGGGTATTCGATAAACAATGTCATTTACAGTTTAGGAATATCATATGTTATTAATTTATGGAGAAAGTCGTCGTAATTCAAGTGAGACAAAAAGGATGTACCCTGAAAGTTTTCCTCCTAATCGCCAGATTTCCTGCACGGAAATATCATATGTAGGCCTACTTCGGTGCATCATAATAATATGATATGCGTAAGTAATCACTTAGTGATTCAAGACGGCGCTCATTCCATCGGATCCCGGCCACTTAATCATCTGTAATGAGTGCACCTCTGTACATAGTGCGTTGGACATTGTGCCACTGTCACATATTCTGTGACACAGTACATGAGGGTAGGCCACCAAAGGGGAACAAAGAGGTAGAACCTAAACTGAGAGGATTCAATCCGGCATCGGAACTAGAATCCGGTGTGGCTTAGTGGATAAAGCGTCAGCACGTAGAGCTGAAAATCCAGGTTCGAGTCCCGGTGCCGAAGAGAATTTGTCTTCGTTCTACTCATTCTTATACATGATTCCACACCCAACTACCTTGCCTCTCGGTTTACTCTCCTAGCTTCACATCATAATCGTAATACACGTTCACAGCACAATCTGTTGCTATCAATACCACGTCATCAGACATCTCTGTACTCAAGTTCTTTCTCAATAGCCATAGCCCCCTCATGGAATTCGCTGCCGCTGGAAATCAGGGGTAGTCTTAGTCTTCAGCTGTTTAAAATTAGGTTGTTTAGAAATATTTTAAATGCACAGAATTAGTTTTTTAGGTATAATTTTTATTTATTATTATTATTACTATTATTATTGTTATTATTATTATTTTACATAGTAATTACCTTATTTTTCCATTAACACTAATATGTAGGTAATTGTCATTGTCTCAATGTAACCAGTGCTGTGCTGATCATACTAATTCTACTATTCCTTTAGTTGTGAGATTATATTCATATGTATTAATTATTATTTTTAAGTAAATATTTGTATACTAGAATGTATTTTCCTGTTTGTGATTATGTATTCAGTCTCTCTTTTATTATATATTTTTATTATTGTTATTTTAAACTTAATACTGATTGTGTATATGGTACTCAATGTCTCCTTTTTACTTAATTATGTTTATTATTATTTTAAAGTTCATATTTGTATACCGGTATGTATTTTTCTGTATGTGATTTGATCCTGGTTGAGTGGAAGCGAAGGCATGATGGCCTTAACTCTGCCAGGGAAATAAAACTATTATTATTATTATTATTATTATTATTATTATTATTATTATTATTATTCTTTTTCCCCATGCTTCCACGCCTCTCCCCCAGTTCTGCATCCCTAGACTAGGTGCCGTCTTGACGTTCCGTAAGCACGTATCTCCTCTCTTCCTACCATGTCGAATGACGCGTGGGGTGAAAGGAAAGGGTCCACTCCTGTGGAGTAACGGTCAGCGCGTCTGGCTGTGAAACCAGGTGGCCCGGTCGGGGCAAGTTACCTGGTTGAGGTTTTTTCCGGGGTTTTCCCTCAACCCAATACGAGCAAATGCTGGGTAACTTTCGGTGTTGGACCCCGGACTCATTTCACCGGCATTATCACCTTCATATCATTCAGACGCTAGATAACCTAGATGTTGATACAGCGTCGTAAAATAACACAATAAGAAGAAGAAGTGAAAGGAAAGGAGAGATGTTCCGGCTTGTGACGTGTGCCACAATTGTAGCGCAGTTTTGCATCCCTGTTCTAAGTCTTATTTCGTTGCGGATGTATTCATGTACTGAACCATTTCGCACATTTCTATTAGGAAAACTTCGAGCCGAGTATTACGGACCCCGGTTTGTTGACCATGGTGTTAATTTCGATTAGTCGTCGATATATGAGAGCAACTGCCCCCGGGGCACAATCGCGTCTGACCTCCCGTGTTCGTGTTTGGCGCAGCAATTTACTAGACGTGGCTTAATATCTCATTTGTTGAACCAGTTTCACTGGTCTGCACTAACATAAAGCGTACCCCATGCTTGCCGGGGTCCGTGGTGCAGATCCAGTCGAAGGCGGTGGAGTTTTAAGGACTCATAAAAGTCCTCACAGTGATCTCCTTCACAAGAAGGGTCCAGTGTAATAGATTTACATGTTGTCTGGGTTCTTGAATCCACTGGGTTAGTGCGATATTTTTTCTGAGAAGTGGAACCATTTTTGTAATCGATTATTCAATGACGCCATATCAACTGAAAAATTTATAATATTGGTGGAATTGATCATTGAAAGCTATATCGGAGGACTCGCAATAGGATGATGTCACATTCGCGTCATAGACATTACCTCGGATGAAAATCAATCAGGTGCAAAGTCCAAACGTGTTTCGAAACCAGTCCAGAAACACGAGTGCCACTTATGGGCAGACCACTCCAGGAGCTCGAATTACTACAATTATTAGATCAATAGGCCTAATAATAATAATAATAATAATAATAATAATAATAATAATAATAATAATAATAATAATAATAATAATAATAATCTATACTAATAATAAATCTGTAGCCGAAATTTTTCTAGTAATTTTCGATTTTCCAAAAACAATTGGTCCTAACATATATAATTAACCACCCTGAAACCGAAAATCGTATTTTTGAAATTTTTGTTTGTATGTCTGTCTGTATGTTTGTTACCTTTTCACGCGATAATGGCTGAACCGATTTATATGAAAATTGGAATATAAATTAAGTTCGTTGTAACTTAGATTTTAGGTTATATGGCATTCAAAATACTTTATTTAAAAGGGGGTTATAAGAGGGCCTGAATTAAATAAATCGAAATATCTCGCTTATTATTGAATTTTGTGAAAAATGTTACATAACAAAAGTTTCTTTAAAAATGATTTCCGATAAGTTTTATTCTTTACAAAAGTTTGATAGGACTGATATTTAATGAGATAAATGAGTTTTAAAATTAAAATAACGCCATCTAAGACGGTGCAATGGATTAAGAACAAATGAGTAGCTTAATATCAAAGACGGACATCTGACCTCAATCGAAATTTAGATAGCTGTGGTTTTTATACAATTTTTCATGCTCTTTCCAGTTATAGTGAAACCATATGCAAACTCTAACACTATATTTATAAAATAAATTGTGTTAAATATTACAAAGAACGCTGTGAATTAAAAAAATTGCCTCTAAATCAAAACTATGGAGACGACAGATGTCCGTCTTTGATATTAAACTACTCAATCACTTCGTTTATAAGGGGCCTTGGACAACAACAATCGAAACAGGGGCCTTAGACATCAATAATCGAAAGCTATTAAACATAGCCTACAGAGAATGTTTCTGTGTTTGTATGAAGAATATCAGAAGCTAAATTAACCGATTTGTATAATTAATTATTATTTCACCATTGGAAAGTGTAGTTTCTCTAGATGGACATAATGCCATAATGTTATTACAGTAACGTCTGAGTAAATCGAGGACAGGTAAGATTAAAATAGCTTCTTATGCACATAAAATTTGATAGGCTATTTTGTACATTCGTTTTCTGTATTTCTTAAAATAATATTTATGTACACTCATTTTAATCTCAGAGAATTAACGAACAACAAGAGTGTATTGATGATTTAGTACGCAGTAATAGTACGTTAGCTTAGCAATCCATTATTTTATAATTCAAATTTTAACTATGCTTAATTGAATCGTGTTAAAATACATAAAATATATATGCAATAAATGAAATGCAAGAAAAATTGGGTAATGAGCGAAGTAGATTATCTTGCGCTGTTGTAAAAGTTGTTCCCTGGATCAAACGTCTTATTTTAATTATGTAATTACTTTATATTTATTTCTAACAGGTGCAGCGGAGCGCACGGGTACGGCTAGTACTTAATAATAATTCAATTCAATTGAAGCTAAAGAACTTACTTACAAATGGCTTTTAAGGAACCCGGAGGTTCATTGCCGCCCTCACATAGGCCCGCCATCGGTCCCTATCCTGTGGAAGATCAATCCAGTCTCTATCATCATATCCCACCTCCCTCAAATCGATTTTAATATTATCCTACTATCTATGTCTCAGCCTTCCAAAAGGTATTTTTTCCTCCGGCCTCCCAACTAACATTTTATGGATTTCTGGATTCGCTCATACGTGCTACATGCTCTGCCCATTTCAAACCTCTGGATTTAATGTTCCTAATTATGTCAGGTGAAGAATACAATGCTTGCAGTTCTGCGTTGTGTATCTTTCTCCATTCTCCTGTAACTTCATCTCTTTTAGCCGCAAATATTTTCCTAAGAACCTTATTCTCAAACACCCTAGATAAGAATGTCTTCGTCTGAGACCTATTTGCGTCCCTGATTTAAGGGGAGAGGATGGTAGGCTATTTTTTGGTGAAAAATGAGTGAATTAAAAAAAAATCTTTAAAATACTCTGTGATATGTGTGGAATGCATAGCGTAACATTTTGTGGGTATTTGTGCCCTTATCGGATGTTGAGTCACCATTTTTAAACTTCCTGCGTTACGGATTTTTAATCACTCGCCGACTTTTATTGTTGTTTCCGGTAAATTAATTTTCAATAAAACATTTTTTTCTTTAAAATACCCTTTGATATGTGTGGAATGCATAGCGTAACATTTTGTGGGTATTTGTGCCCTTATCGGATGTTGAGTCGCCATTTTTAAACTTCCTGCGTTATGGATTTTTAAATCACTCGCCCACTTTTATTGTTGTTTCCGGTAAATTAAATTTTCAAAATTTATTTTTTTTTCTTTAAAATACTCTGTGACATACATGTGGAATGCATTTCATAACATTTTGTGGGTATTTGTGTCCTTATCGGATATTGAGACGTCATTTTTAAACTTCCTGCGCTATGGATTTTAAATCACACGCCCGCTTTTATCGGTTTCCAGTAACTTTATTTTTTTGCCACATTGCCAGACAAAAATGGATATAATTTCTGAACTATTAAAGATACATGCATAAAATTTAGAACACACATTCTTTAGATTATTAGGAAACGTTTCTCTGTAACAGCATTTTGTTACTGTAATTGATTTCATTTTAAAAATACGTCCGTTTGTTTGCAAGAAAGGACATCTGAAAATTGTTATTACATTTTAATTGTTTATTTTACAAACGTTGGGACCAATATCAAAATTCTGTTACAGACAGTTCGTAGAACATTCTTTTGCAAATACATTGCAAAAACTGATTGAATCTATCTTTAAAAATGGTTTAGATATATCGGTTTTAGTACAATCCTGCATTGGGTATATTTTTTTTTCAAATTTGGGCCCCCAAATATTTTTTTTTATTTTTATTTGGTTGAGTTGCCACAGCTATGAGCTCTCTACATACTTACTTACTTACTTATTTACTTACTGGCTTTTAAGGAACCCGGAGGTTCATTGCCGCCCTCACATAACTCCGCGATTGGTCCCTATCCTGAACAAGATTAATCCATTCTATATCATCATAGCCCACCTCCCTCAAATCCATTTTAATATTATCTTCCCACCTACGTCTCGGCCTCCCAAAAGGTCTTTTTCCCTCCGGGCTCCCAACTAACACTCTATATGTATTTCTGGATTCGCCCATACGTGCTACATGCCCTGCCCATCTCAAACGTCTGGATTTAATGTTTCTAATTATGTCAGATGAAGAATACAATGCGTGCAGTTCTGTGTTGTGTAACTTTCTCCATTCTCCTGTAACTTCATCCCTCTTAGCCCCAAATATTTTCCTAAGCACCTTATTCTCAAACACCCTTAACCTATGTTCCTCTCTCAAAGTGAGAGTCCAAGTTTCACAACCATAAAGAACAACCGGTAATATAACTGTTTTGCAAATTCTAACTTTCAGATTTTTTTACAGGAGACTGGATGATAAAAGCTTCTCAACCGAATAATAACAGGCATTTCCCATATTTATTCTGTGTGATTTATATTTGTTACTGTTGCTCCAAGTTATTTGAACTTCTCCACCTCTTCAAAAGATAAATTTCCAATTTTTATATTTCCATTTCGTACAATATTCTCGTCACGAGACATAATCATATACTTAGTCTTTTCGGGATTTACTTCCAAACCTATCTCTTTACTTGCTTCCAGTAAAATTCCCGTGTTTTCCCTAATCGTTTGTGGATTTTCTCCTAACATATTCACGTCATCTGCATAGACAAGCAGCTGATGTAACCCGTTCAATTCCAAACCCTCTCTGTTATCCTGGACTTTCCTAATGTCATACTCTAGAGCAAAGTTAAAAAATAAAGGTGATAGTGCATCTCCTTGCTTTAGCCCACAGTGAATTGGAAACGCATCTGACAGAAACTGACATATACGAACTCTGCTGTACGTTTCACTGAGACACATTTTAATTAATCGAACTAGTTTCTTGGGAATACCAAATGCAATAAGAATATCATATAAAACTTCTCTCTTAACCGAGTCATATGCCTTTTTGAAATCTATGAATAACTGATGCACTGTACCCTTATATTCCCATTTTTTCTCCATTATCTGTCGAATACAAAATATCTGATCAATAGTTGATCTATTACGCCTAAAACCACACTGATGATCCCCAATAATTTCATCTACATATAGAGTTAATCTTCTCAAAAGAATATTGGACAAAATTTTGTACGACGTCAACAAAAGTGATATTCCTCGAAAGCTCTCTACATACAAAAAATTAATATTTTACACCAAATAGGAAAACAGTTTTAAAAAATACCATCCTCTCCCCTTAATCCAGACTACGCCAAGAAGCAAACACTGGCTCGACCTGCCCCTCATTTTGTATTTGCATAGCGCAACGAATTTTCTGTGCGCAAGCCTAAATGACTTTCAGGAATATCGTAACATGGAGCAGTTAGCCACCTCTCTAATTACACAGCGCTGATAGCTCCAAGGACTTTAACAACGCGGCTAGTCCAGAACCCAGTGGCCGAGTGAGAGAATCAGGACTCCAATCTGAACCACAGAGTCTAAGGTTAACTCAAGTTGAATTCCTGAATTAATTGTCCGGAACAAATTATCCCTTCCCTTTTCTTACAAAATTACGACTAGTGTGTCCGTGGCAGGCAAAAACGCATGATGTATGATCCAAGATTAGTCAATAATTACTATCCCTTGTCATTACGTAATTTTACGTGTTAAAGCCTTAAATACGAGACTTACGTAGTCATTTGTTTTTCAAACACAAAATAATGGAATACAGAATTAACCAATTGAGCTCAAGGTTTCGTTTTTAATTAATGATCCTTGTAAAGAAACAACAGTACATCAGTTATTCATAGATTTCAAAAAGGCATATGATTCGATTAAGAGAGAAGTTGTATATAATATTCTTATTTAATTTGGTATTCCCAAGAAACTAGTTCGATTAATTAAAATGTGTCTCAGTGAAACTTACAGCAGAGTCCTTATCAGCCAGCTTCGCTCTAGAATATGCCATTAGGAAAGTCCAGGATAACAGAGAAGGTTTGGAATTGAACGGGTTACATCAGCTTTTTGTCTATGCAGATGACATGAATATGTTAGGAGAAAATCCACAAACGATTAGAGAAAACACTGAAATTCTACTTGAAGCAAGTAAGGAGATAGGTTTGGAAGTAAATCCCGAAAAGACAAAGTATATGATTATGTCTCGTGACCAGAATATTGTACGAAATGGAAACATAAAAATTGGAGATTTATCCCTCGAAGAAGTGGAAAAATTCCAATATCTTGGAAGAACAGTAACAAATATAAATGACACTCGGGAGGAAATTATACGCAGAATAAATATGGAATATGCCTGTTATTATTTGGTTGAGAAGCTTTTGTCAACTACTCTGTTGTCAAAATATGTGAAGATTAGAATTTTCAAAACAGTTATATTACCGGTTGTTCTGTATGGTTGTGAAACTTGGACTCTCATTTTGAGAGAGGAACAGAGATTAAAGGAGTTTGTGAATAAGGTTCTTAGGAAAATATTTGGGGCTAAGGGGGATGGAGTTACAAGAGAATGGAGAAAGTTACACAATGCAGAGCTGCACGCATTGTATGCTTCACCTAACATAATTAGGAACATTAAATCCAGACGTTTGAGATGGGCAGGGCATATAGCACGTATGGGCGAATCCAGAAATTCAGTGTTAGTTGGGAGGCTGGAGGGAATAAGACCTTTGGGGATGCCGAGACGTAGATGGGAGGATAATATTAAAATGGATTTGAGGGAGGTGGGATATGATGGTAAAGACTGGATTCATCTTGTTCAGGATAGGGACCGATGGCGGGCTTATGTAAGGGCGGCAATGAACCTTCGAGTTCCTTAAAAGCTATTTGTAAATATGGAACAAAATGAACTTAATAACGATATCCTTAGGCCTATGTCAGTTTATCACTTTTTCATATCCTACTAACCACATGTATTAACATAGGGTAGATTGTGTTAATGTGACGTAAGAAGATTGAGTCTGAGGTTCCAATTTCGCGATTATCGATATTACCAAAATATACGGTCCCTACGTATACCTAACGAAGATAATGCTATGGGGAGCCATAAGACGCATATACAGAATGATTCACGAGGATTTACCGTCCCTTATGGAGCTTATTTCCGAAGACATTCCGAGCAAAAAAGTCATATAAACATTTGTCCTAATCTCAATATATATTCAAAGTTAAATTAATTTCAATTTTTTAGTAAAATACCTTCTTTCTTTAGTTTTAAGTGTAAAAAAAAATATTACAAGTAAAGAATTAACTATTCAGAAGTATCATTTTCTTAATTGGCTTGAATTCTGAAGCTAAAAAGGTGTTGTGAATTGTTTTGCACAGATTTTATGTTTCAATTTTTAACTAAAAATGACTTCATTCTTACGCAATTATAAAAAAAAATTGTTACAAATCATACGACTTTAGGAACTTGATTCTTTACAGTTTAATTATGCATCCTAATGTACAGTCTTGAAGAATTTACAAGAGTGACGGGATTTGTAACGACTGTTGTGATAAATGCGTAAGAAATAGTAATATGCGTTACAAGAGCGGTATGTTGACGTTTTCATGTTCGAGGAAAAGATTGAAAAAGCGAAACGTAGTTGAGCTTTTTTAATTTCCGAGAACATGAAACAAACATACCTCTCGTGTATCGTACATTATTTTGTGCGAAGATCGTTTATTACATACCTGAAAGAGGAATTTCTAATTAGTTGCAATTAAATCTCCATCTTTGTTTCTGTTCAATGACGGCAACTTTGGAAAACAAATATATCTATCTTCAACATTGTTCCTATAAAATGTTTTCTGTGTTTACTATACTCCAGCAGGCCGTGATATACGTCTGTCTTTTTTTCCCCCCAGTCTATGATGAGTCTGGAATCTTGTTGATTTTTTCACGGCTTCCTTAATGTTACTTGCATTACAAATGCAGTAACTTTTGTGGTGTTGTAGAGTTTACTTAATTTTCGCAAATATTTAAAAAAATAATTAACAGTGCAATTTAGGTGAAATTGCAGTGGTAAGTTTCAATTTATAATTATTACTATATTGAACGTCTCTAAAAATAATATGTTAAAAGCCTAAAGCAGTAAAATGAATATGACGCTTAAGCGGTAAGAATAGGGAAATTGTTATGTGTGTTACGTTGGGAATACTGAATGTGGTATTTCACACTTACCCGTATTGGTTTTGTGCGGAAAGCAAGCAAATACGCACGATCTCGCACAAATATAATTTTGTAGTTAAAACCGGAAAAAAAAAAGTCTGTACGAAGAAGCTATAGAATTCACAACACGTTTTTAGCTTCAGAATACTAGCTAATTAAAGAAATGATAGGCTACTCCTGAAGATATCATTCTTTATCTGTAATATTATTTTACTCTTAAAACTAAAGAATAATGGTATTTTACAAACAACTTCAAATTAGTGTAATCTGAAAATATTGAGATTAAGACAAATGTTTATAATTATGACATTTTTTGCTCCGAATGTCTTCGGAAATAAGCTCCGTAAGGGACGGTAAATCCTCGTGAATGATCCTGATATTATATAATTTATTAAATAATATATTAATATTTCCCTGAAAGGACAAGTAGATTGAGCGTCATTAAATAACACAGCTGAAATTCTAACAGTTCCTTCGAGAGATGTAAGTAAATTTTTATCTTAGATTGTAAACAAGAAAATTGCAATTAGATAGGAATCAAAGACTATTGCACTGTATTTCTGAAACATAATTATTCGTATCGGAGGTTTCCTTAGTAAGGGTACGTACACGTTGGAGCGATGATAAACGATAAAAGAAGCAGCGATGCTATATCAGAGAGAATTGAAGCATGCATTGTCATTGAGGTGTGCATATTGGAGTAACGATAAAAGCGACGATACACGATAAAAGCGACGAAAAAGCAAAGTTCCATTTTCTTCGCTCTTGTCGTTCATATGATCTCTGATTAAGATAATATTAATCTGTATAAATACCGGTGATTATCAATATATCCGAATATTAATCGATTTATTATTATTTCGGCTTATTAAATTAATTATTGTAGATATTGACAAATTGATCAGTTGTGTATTTATTCGTCATATGTTATGTGATCACAAGAACCAATCACAACACAACGAATTTGTACTATCTTTGGGACTGAGAAACGGGTTTAATTTTGTACGTATTTAAGTTATATTAACCTTGAACTTGGCAGCTGATACTTTCTATGTATCTTCTCTCATTAAGTGGATGCATAGAATATCTTCTACTGATAAATCAAAATGTTCGCTTCCCGCGTTCTCGTTGCTCCGATATGAACACTTGATTCTTTGATAATACCAAAGCGTCACTAGATCATTTCTCTTATCGTTTATCGTTGCTCTAACGCAGTGGCGGCTAATTGACTGAGGCCGGGCCTCAGTCACTTGGCTTAACTGAAATCAAATTTGGTGTTTTTATATAATGTATTAGTTATTTGAATGAAGCATATATCGTTGTAGAAGCATTTGAAAACGTTTATGTATATAGAACTGTTTTGCAGTAAAATTTGTTCCTGAGGCCAGGATCGCTCGTGCCGGGTCTGGCTTGTGATGTATATAGACCTGTTTTGCAGTAAAATTTGTTCCTGAGGCCAGAATCGTTCGTGCCGGGTCTGGCTTAATGCATTTCATGTCCTTTCGCGGGCTTTGAGTTTACGCTTAAAACGTTGTAGCTGAGGCACAATTCGGCTGGCCTGGTCAGGTTTCACTCCTCCCATCCATGGGCCGGCCTCAAGGGTAGAGTGGGGTGGGAATAGCAGTGGTGACTTGTCTCCTAAATAGGCCATAAATAACAAAATTCCAGCTCTTTGGCAGGCAGAGACCCACTCGATTCTCTCCCCTTATGTCTCAGTTTATGACATAAGCGAGGGTGTTCTACTATTGTACTTCGTAGTACAGTAGTGAATCTGGGCCAATGTTGTTATGTATTTTGGGAAAATATAAACAGAAACAAATGCCAGAAATAATGCTAGTGTAGTTAATTCATTGTTAGAGGGTCCTTTTTCGAGAAGAAATAATATTGAAAGAAAGGAAGTTTTAAATAAAGAGAGAGCCGACCGAGATACCTACGACATCGCTGACAATTTTTCTGACACATAATCTTAAAACGAGAGTTTCTATTGCATCCTGGTATGGGCAGCATAAATGGTTAAGTGGTAATGTGGTGCAAAATAAACTTCTCTGTTGGCCTTGTTTGTTGCTGTCAAAGGAAAAAATAAAAAGAAAAGAAAGAAAGGGGAATTTCAACACATAATATGGGTTGCTTCATCACACTGAAACAATCACTGAAACTCAGAGCATAACAGCTTATTTGGTGAGTGAAGTTATTATTTTTATTACTAGTAATAATAATAGACTAATATTAATAATAATAGACTAATATTAATAATAATACTACTACAGTAATAATTATACTAATAATATAACAATAATAATTATCCTAAATAAACATTTTCTATCGGAGGCACTTAAACTAGTTGCATCTGGCCTCACCGGGGATTTCGATCACCGGCCGCTACTGGTATCGTCTCTCATTAAGTGGATGTATAGAATATCTTCTACTGATAAATCAAAATGTTCGCTTCCCGCGTTCTCGTTGCTCCGATATGAACACTTGATTCTTTGATAATACCAAAGCGTCGCTAGATCATTTCTCTTATCGTTTATCGTTGCTCCAACGTGTACTTACCCTAAGAAGGGCAGGAGAGCTCATCCTATGCAAAATGTCCCTACATGGGGGCGTGGCCTGGCAGGCAGTAAGTGACGGGGTAATGGCGGGGTGTGCTGATAGATGCACAGACTCGGGGCTTCATTAGCAGCGGACCGGCGCACTACCAGGAGGGGGTCCCTGCACGTCTGTTTTACTGGAAAGCTTGCAGGGTTTGCAACTATAGCCTATTTCTTTTGTGCGCCATTGCTTTCACCAAATGGCCTTTTTTAAAATCGGTTATTTTACGATGCTTTATCAACTGCTATGGTTATCTAGCGTCTGAGCGAGATAAGTCCAGGGTCCAGCGCCCAAAAGTTACCCAGCATTTGCTCTTAATTGGTTGAGGGGAAACCCGGGAAAAATCTCAACCAGGTAAGTTGTCCCAACCAGGATTTGAACCCAGGTCCGCTCATTTGATGGGCAGGCATGATAACCTTTACTCTACAACGGTGCACCCCAAATTTCTTTTTAATTCTTTTCGTACTTTCGGTCTTCTCTAATCCCCACATTTTTGTATATCCTTATTTCTTTCTCTAACCCCATTCCCCGATATTAATAAGCTGAACCTTCCTCCTGTGACTCTGATTAAAGCGTTCATTCCATTCAGTTCAACTGTAAAAAACCTGGGAGTTCATTTTGAATCTAACCTTATCTGGGACACGCATATCAAACACACATGCAAGAAAGTATTTTCCACTCTTCACTCATTAAAAAGATTGTACCACTATCCAGCTAAATTAAAGCAGACGCTTGTACAGACTCTTATTATGCCTCATTGACGCTTTATTCAGTGATCTCAGGGTGGATTTTTCCAAGAAACTGCAACGAGTTCATAATGCGTGTGTTCGTTTCATTTGTAATGCCCGCAACTACGATCACATTTCGCCTTCTTTCGATAAATTGTTGTGGCTCAGGTTAAATGAGAGGAGAAAGTTACATTCCCCTTCTCTCTTATACCGAATTTTGCACACCTCTACTCCCTCTTACTTATCTGTCCGATTCCACAGTCTTTCTCGGTATCATAACTTAAATACTCGGCCACAATATGATAACACGCTAGAAATACCACTCCACACATCATCTCTTTACTCTTCATCTTTCACTGTTGCTACTTCTCGTCACTGGAATTCTCTGCCGCCTGAAGTCAAGGGCTGCCGAACTTTAATTTCCTTTAAATGTTCATAAATTATAAAAATATCTTATGATGAGTTGCCAGACCTAACACGCTGTAAATATTTAATGGAATGTGTTCCACTGTATTTATTCTTATTTTTATTGTGTAATCATGTAAATCGTGTTTATTTATCACTTAACGCCAATATGTATCCCACTGTGTTGTTTATTATTATTATTATTATTATTATTATTATTATTATTATTATTATTATTAATCTATTTTTGTGTACATTTTATTCAGTTGTCGGTTTCTGGTTTAATTATGTAAATCCTACTTAATTGTAATCTAATACTAATATGTATACTAATGTGTTTATTTTTATTTTTACTGTGTACATTTTTTATTGCATTATCGGCTTCTGTTTTTATGTGATTCGTATTTGATTCTAACAACATTAATATGTATTCCACTATGTTTATTTTTATTTTATGAGGTAAATTTTTATGTAACTACCTCTTTTGATCTCATTATGTACCTAAATTGTATTAGTATGTAATTACTTAATTCCGATCCAGTTTTATGATCAACTATGTAAGCAAGTTTTAGTCCTGCTTGAGTGTAAGAGAAGGCCTTATGGCCTTAACTCTGCCAGGTTAAATAAAGCCATTATTATTATTATTATTATTATTATTATTATTATTATTATTATTATTATTATTATTATTATTATATCATTAGCAACACCTTTACTTTTTAACTTTGCTCTAAAATATGCATTAGAAAACTCCAGGAAAACAGAGAGGGTTTGGATTTGAACGATACATCAGCTGCTTGTCTATGCGGATGACGTGAATATGTTACGAGAAAATCCACAAACTATTAGGGAAAACACGGAAATTTTATTTCAAGCAAGTAAGGAAACAGTTTTGGAAGTAAATCCTGAAAAGACAAAGTATATGGTTAGGCCTATGTCTCGTAACCAGAACATAGTATGAAATGGAAATATAAAAATTGGAAATTTATCCTTTGAAGAGGTGAAAAAATTCAAGTACCTTGGAGCAACAGTAACAAATATAAATGACACTCTGGAGGAAATTAAACACAGAATAAATATGGAAAATGCCTGTTATTATTCGTTGAGAGGCTTTTGTCATCCAGTCTGCTCTCAAACAAATCTGAAAGTTAGAATTTACAAAACAGTTATATTACTGGTTGTTCTGTATGGTTGTGAAACTTGGACTCTCACTCTGAGAGAGGAAGAGCGGTTAAGAGTGTTTGAGAATAAGGTGCTTAGGAAAATATTTGGATTTAAGAGGGATGAAGTAACAGGAGAATGGAGAAAGTTACACAACGCAGAACTACACACATTATATTCTTCACCTGACATAATTAGGAACATTAAATCCAGACGTTTGAAATGGGCTGGGCATGTAGCACGTATTGGCGAATCCAGAAATGCATGTAGAGTGTTAGTTGGGAGGCCGGAGGGAAAAAGACCTTTGGGGAGGCCGAGACGTAGATGGGAAGATAATATAAATATGAATTTGAGGAGGTGGGATGTGATGGTAGGGACTGGATTAATCTTGCTCAGGATAGGGACCGATGGCGGGCTTATGTGAGGGCGGCAATGAACCTCCGGGTGTTCTATAAGCTACAGAGGTCTGCATCGGACGTTTTCGCTCGAGCGTAGTTCATAGCATAATCCGATAGGTAGCGTACATGCATGATGGGTAAAATTGTCACGAGCGATAAATCCTCGAACGGTATAAGCCGAGCGTAAGACATTCGTTCTTGTTACAGTGATCAACTGTGTAGTAACATCATAGATGTTTATCATTTCAAAACTGTGCAGTGTCTAACTAACCTCTCCATAGTACAATTACAAAGCTTGCTTTAAAATGTAATATAAATGTTGTAGGTAAATGTCTTTTTTTTTTTTCCACACAGGAATGATTTCGTTTTTGCCACAGATGTTATTGGATGTAAATGTAATTATTATAAACGGAGAACACAATCACGATAATGCAAGAACTGTATCAAGTTTTCTAGTAATAATAATGTAATAATAATGATAATATTAATAATAATAATAATAATAATAATAATAATAATAATAATTAATGTATCAATCTTTGCGTCTGTAACACTTGTTCAGCATGATTATTCGTTTTATTATATTTTCTGTGACGTTATCTCTGTACTAATATTGTTATTAATCTACTGCTATATCAATAATATTTTGTAAAACGTTTCTACATTGTCGCAGTATATAGGAGGAACACTATGTATGGATCTATCATATATATATATCGTAAATCAAATATTGAATAATTATTAATTAGCAATAATAACTGTATATCGAAGTTGTTCATACTATTTTATTTATAACTTCATGTTCCTGTTTTGGTACGTTCCATTGACTGTTCCATTAAACGTTTGTCATAAACGCAGAAAATAAAGCCTTATTTTTACCGTGTGAGCAAAACATATGTGTATCTTATCTGTCGCCTTCCATACAAGATAAGACATGTCGGTGAGATGACCTTGTACTGTGCTTCTGTTTATTACGAGCGTATTACGACCGATCGTATCTCACTCGAGGGTGCGACACTCGACCGAGTTCAAGCGAGCGATTTAACTCCAATGCAGCACTCTGATAAGCTATTTGTATGTATGTATGTATGTATGTATGTATGTATGTATGTATGTATGTACTCCAACCACGAGAAAGTCTCCAGGGAATGAAGGGAAGCGGGGTGATGCTGTGAATGAATGTTGATGTCATAAGATGTCATAAGGTCACACACGTGGATACTCTTATCTCTACTGGCTATCTCTCAAAGCACAAACCATAACACATTTTTATACTACCCTAGTTACAAAATTAGATCACTGTTAATCTCCTGGTCTTTTAATCTCTCCATACAGGAAATAACTTATGGAGGAGAACGCATGGTTTTTAAACTGACGTTATAACTCTAATATTACATACTGTGCTCCAACCACGAGAAAGTCTCTGCCGGATGAGACGAAGGGGAGTAATGCTGTGAATGAATGTTGATGTCATAAGATGTCATAAGGTCACACACGTGGGTACTCGTATCTCTATTGGCTCGCTGTCACAGCACAAACAATAACATTGATACACACATGTTTATACTACCCTAGTTACAAAATTAGATCACTGCTAATCTCCTGGTCTTTTAATCTCTCCATACAGAAATAACATATGCAGGAGAGCGAATGGTTTTTAAACTGACGTTATAACGATAATATTATATATCTACTTCGCTCCAATAGATGACGCAATAGTAAGCACATTCCTTTCACGGTTTATCTCCTGGTTGGAGAACAGTATCTACTTCGCTCCAATAGATGACGCAATAGTAAGCCACATTCCTTTCACGGTTTATCTCCTGGTTGGAGAAAAATATCTACTTCGCTCCAATAGATGACGCAATAGTAAGCACATTCCTTTCACGGTTTATCTCCTGGTTGGAGAACAGTATCTACTTCGCTCCAATAGATGACGCAATAGTAAGCACATTCCTTTCACGGTTTATCTCCTGGTTGGAGAACAATATCTACTTCGCTCCAATAGATGACGCAATAGTAAGCACATTCCTTTCACGGTTTATCTCCTGGTTGGAGAACAATATCTACTTCGCTCCAATAGATGACGCAATAGTAAGCACATTCCTTTCACGGTTTATCTCCTGGTTGGAGAACAATATCTACTTCGCTCCAATAGATGACGCAATAGTAAGCACATTCCTTTCACGGTTTATCTCCTGGTTGGAGAACAGTATGTATGTATGTATGTATGTATGTATGTATGTATGTATGTATGTATGTATGTATGTATGTATGTATGTAATGTAATGTAATGTATTTTTATGCGTGTACGCATTTGATTACGTGTAGCTATGTCTGTAGCATGCACCCCATTTAAGTTGAGGCACTGCTCTACAATTAAATTATCCTCATAAGGCAGGGCAGCCTGCAGCATTTGTCTACAGAGCGATTTGTATGGCTCCGGGTGATTAATTCTGCCCTCTTCGCTTGTTTTTTTGTGGTGCTCGTAGATTAATGAAGCGGGCGGGCGGGCATGCATTATCACCAGAAGCTGATGATGCTTCGGACGCTCCATTACCAACCTAATTAGTACTTGTATTGTTAGCAGCCAGTCGCCGCCCTTGACCCCGGAGTCCTGACATCGCGTCACGAGCAGCCCTCTCATTGAATATCGATGCCAGCATCTCTCAAGCTGTTTTATTTGTAAATATTATTCATATACATGAAGGAGGGAGGGAGGGAGGTGATCGATGTCTTGTCTATCACACACTGTACCAGTGGCGAGTGTTACGCTGCATCCAGCCTTGAGTTCCCCTCTAGATGTCGAGTCCTTGCCACCGTATGAAAGGTTCGCAGTTGAAATCCCAAACTTTCAAAATCCTTCAATAGCAACTAGGGTAAATATGAAAGGATAATGTTGTTTAGCCACGATCAAGAACCCTTCCCTGAATAAGACAGATACGGACAAAATTCACCAGATTCCCGTTATAATTGCATCCTGTTTGTCATAATCTTCGTCTAATATTCTATCATCCGAGTAGACTGGTAGGATGGAAGCGAAGGCCTTATGGCCTTAATCCTGTCAGATTAAGTAAATAAATAAATAAATAAATAAATAAATAAATAAATAAATAAATAAGTAAATAAATAAGTGAATAAATGAATGAATAAACAAATTAATAAATGAATACAAAAATAAATAATTGAATAAATAAATAAATAAACGATTAAATAAATAAACAAATAAGTGAATAAATAAATAAATGAATAAACAAATAAATAAATAAATGAATAAATAAATAAATAAGTAAATAAGTAAATAAACAAATAAATAAATAAATAAATGAATAAATAAATAAATAATTAAATAAATAAGTAAATAAATGAATGAATAAATAAATATGTAAGTAAATAAGTAAATAGATAAGTAAATAAATAAATGAAAAACCAAAGAAATAAATGAACAAATAAATAAATAAATAAACAAATAAATAAATGAATAAATAAATAAATAATAAATAACTAAATAAATAAATAAGTAAATGAATAAACAAATAAATAAATGAATAAATAAATAAATACATAAATAAACAAATAAATAAATAAGTAAATAAATAAATGAATAAACAAATAAATAAATGAATAAATAAATGCATAAATAAATAAATCAACAAATAAATATATAAATAAGTAAATAAATAAGTAAATTAATTAATAAACAAATAAATAAATGAATAAATAAATAAATTAGTAAATAAGTAAATAAATAAGTAATAAATTAATTAATAAATTAACAAACAAACAAACGAATAAATGAATGAATGAATGAATGAATAAATAAATGCATAAATAAATAAATGAATAAACAAATAAGTACATAAATAAATGAATGCACAAATAAATATATAAGTAAATAAATAAGTAAATAAATTAATTAATAAACAAATAAATAAATAATAAATAAATAAATTAACAAACGAACAAACGAATAAATAAATGGATAAATGAATGAATGAATGAATAAATAAATGCATAAATAAATAAATGAATAAACAAATAAGTACATAAATAAATGAATAAAGAAATAAATATATAAATAAGTAAATAAATAAGTAAATTAAATAATTAATAAACAAATAAATAAATGAATAAATAAATAAAAATAAATTAATTAATTAATTAATTAACAAACAAACGAATAAAAATGAATGAATGAATGAATAAATATATAATAAATAAATAAACAAATAAATAAATAAACTACTCCGTCTTTCAGAGCTCTGAGTTCAGGAATTGAATTCTTCACATTTCCGGACCAATAAGATCCGGGCAAGATTCAGAATATCTTAAGGTACTGATCTAACTTTAATTTTTAATATTACTTTAAAAAATGATTTTTTATTTTCATTTCATCTCAAAGCTTGAACTTTCTCGTTTTCAAAAATATATAGGTTATGTTTCTATGATGTTTGCTTAATTAATTAGTTGAGTTTTTATCGATCGAAAACACCCTTTTTTAAACCTGAAGTGCAGTTTTGCATGTGACAATCCGTCACATTCTCTCAATTTTATTTATTTTTCGTGTAATAACAATTCGACTTTGGCGGTAGAGTTTGTCTGTATTATTTTTCATAATCAGGAAACTGTGTGTTTGGTTTCACAATTTTTCATACCCTCAGGATGTAGATGATTATTCTCCAAGTTCAGTTTTACAACATTTTACAACACTAATGGTAACACAAAGAACACTGATAATTGAGATATTTCCATCATTCTTGCACCAAAATGAAGCTGATTAACGTAGCTAAGTGTCAAACTACAAACAGTGTCCTACTGCTTAAGAAAGTTAATTTTAAAATATATTACCTTAAATTTTTATTTTTATATTTGAAATTGAAAAGAAAAAGGATTGACATTTTTCCCAAATGGAATAAAATTAAGAAAAAATGTTTTCATAGTTTATTGTGTATTCTTTAAGGAGTAAGAGAGTGAAAGAAATTTTCTTATCAAATAAAAATTGTGGGCAAAGGACTGAAACAAACAAATGTCAGTTTTCGCATTAAATATTTCTCCCCTGCCCCCAAATATATTTGAGGAGTACATTTCGTGTGAAAATCCTTGATTTTGAGTCAAGTTATCAGGGGAAAAAGAGTTTTAAAAATTTTTTCTCCAAAAGCTCGGAAAAATCACAACCAGGTAATGAGTCCAAGCGGGAATCGAACCCACTACCGAACACCATTCAATTCAACACAAAGACATTATATAGGCCTATCCTTCGGTCTGTTGGAGTAATCCATATAATCGTAAAAGTAAATGGGTTTATTAAGAAAACGTTAGGTAAATTCAAGTTGATTTCTCGGTCTCTTCTAGTCAAATACCATCTCATATCACTAATTTCATCAAAGCTAAATAACCTAGTAGTTGATACAGTATCGTTAAATAATTCATTGAAATTAAGAGGGGATATAGTATGGTATTTTTTTCAACTTTCGCTTTGTTGATGTTCGGTGGCTTCACGAAGCTTTTTAACCCAACAATTATCATTTCTAAGGCCATCTATCACATCTTATTGCAGACAGTTTGATATGCCTATATTCAACACGAAACAAACAGTTCTGTAATTTTCAATAAAACTTATTTCTGTGCTCAGGAGAGTCACTGCTCGAGGTCCGAAATTCGATCATGAAAACGGTTACAACAAATTCCACAATTTGGGACATCTGGCCGACATCTACGGCTGACCACTAGGATCCAGAATACAAAGCAGAGGTTAAATTAAAAATACAATATGATTGCGGAGAGAATACGGAACAATGATAAATTAAAAAATAAAGTACAATTTGATTTCGGAGAAACGTGAGATGAAAGTACATCGAAAGTAAAAAGAAATATATACATTACGTAGTATTATACAAGTGATTGTGTAAAATGGATAATGAATCTCTCAATACCATTCAACAAATTTTGTTAATGTCCTCACTAGAAAATTTAAGAGAAAGGAGAATAGTTTTGGTTAACTTAAATGAAGTTCCCCTAGCCCCAAAAAGAAGTCCTTTCACTTCCCATGTATTAATATTCATTTTGCATCTCTCACTGAAGTGAGGAATACATGGGTTGTAAATAGACTTCTTTTCATCGTTAACGTTATTGGCTTGTTGAAAGTAAGCTGACAGCTGTAATAAGGTTACGTCGAGGATTTTGCTGACAAGCGTAAGCACGAGGTTAGACACTGCCCTACATATTCACATAGAATGTACTGATTCAGCTATTCTGTTTGTTCACATATTGTCTGCATCTGCTAACCTCTATGCGATATTTATTACATGAAATAGTTAAGTATTGTGTAAACGAGGAACTGAAATTTAAATATAAATATGACTGTGGTAAAAGATAATTGGATGAATATAGCAGCAAGGACGATTTATATACACTTGTTTATTATAGAAAAAAATGAGAATTTCTATCTTAGCATGTAAACAAGTTTTGAATGTGTAAAAATAAATGCGATAGGGTGAAAACTTGCACTAAAACCAGAAGTAAGTGTAAGTTAAACCAACATAAGTTGAATAATTATATGATAGAAAATTTGTTATTAAATTGTGTAAATATTGTGTATTATCATTATTTGTGAATGTATCAGTTTTAAGATTAAGTTTATGTACTTTTGAACTATTAATAAATAATATCAATAATAATATCAATATTGGCTTGTTGATCATCCTTCTCAAAACGGACAGTGGGGTCAAGAATGAGGCTTCTTTGATTCCGGCGATCGATGGCTATAATGTCTGCTCTTCTCGTTGACCCATTCTCAGCCAAGCAGTGCACTTCTTCGTAAACCTCTCACTTTGCCTTCCGAAGAGTGGTTGCGATGGAGCTTCTCACTTTATGGTGGCGATTGTTCCTTAGTAGTTCTCCTTTAGGGCAATAACCTAAAACATGCCCAAAGGTTTCTACTTCGCTGCAACCTGGATGACGACAGTTTAGATCTTGGAAGGAACGACCTGGCACAGATCGTACTGCAGTGATGTTTGTGGACATCTTTATGGCATTGGTCCACTCTGAGGATGACATCCCTCTTCTATTACTAATCCAAGAGTTGTTTTTTGGATCTTCACTGTAAGTTACCACTCCTTTGCCTTTTTGTGGAAGATGACACCAATTATTAAACGACCTCCGCCGTAACTCAGATCTTAAACTTCGGCCTGTCATCGAATGTGCTTCTTCGTTGTTGGGAATGTTTAATTGTGAAAGAACTGCTTGTTTTTCAGTTTCAATATTCCTGCAGAAATGGAGATGTTCGTCATTTATTTTTAGAAGACTTCTGGCAATGCTATAGTGTTGGAGATCCTCTGATTTCCCCTAGTTAGTCCAAAGTTCCTGACTACCATTTCATAAAAATAGGCCACGGCCGAGCATCTTCAAATCCTTTTCTTTCCACCAGTCCATTATCAGGCCATCACCCGGCTGACGATGTATAATCTCTACAGATGAAAGCATCATTAAGTAAAATAAATGAACAGACGATTTTTTTTTGGCAAAGCACATGGGAGGGTGAAGATACTCCACTGCAGCAGCACCTGACTGACTGAGTATCTTCAATTTGTGTCCATTATTCCCCGTCCGCAGTAATTAATGTGCCTGCCGCTTGTCAGGCGGGGCCCGCGGCCCACTATAATGAACTGTATTTAAATTTAACAATACCTCATTTGTTGTAACATAATTTAATACAAGAGCAAACAGCCCAACCAGTGGCTCGCTCTGTTTCAAAAGCCTGCGAGGAATTTGGTTAGCCTTAAAGTAAACGGTGCAAGACCTAGGACACATGTTTATTCGAGTAGAGATGTGACTATTTTATTACAGCGAATATTACATTTTATTGGCCTCACAATAAACTACATCGACTATCATCAAATAGCGTTTAAACAAAATGCGTTTTATTGATGTGTTGACAACATTAATACTCTGTATTACTCTCTCCCTCTTTCTCTCGCTAGAGAGGGAGAGAGAGAGAGAGGATGATTTCATTAAATCATCAGCCCTCCAGTGAGGTTGACCAGAAGGATCCTGAATACAGAACAGTTATGTTTTTTTAAGTCGATTAATTAAAAAAACTACTATATTTTGGATTTAGGATTCGCTTGATGCCAAAATGTCATATTGACAAAATTATCATTTTTGAAAATATGAAATATACTTATATATCTTTTGTTTATATATATATATACAGTATATATATATATAGTCTATATATATAGTCCCGCGCCGTGGCGTCGCGGTCTAAGGCATCCCGCCTAGGACTCGCGTTACGGAATGCGCGCTGGTTCGAGTCCTCATGGGGGAAGAAATTTTCTCATGAAATTTCGGCCAGTGTATGGGACCGGTGCCCACCCAGCATCGTGATGCACTTGGGGAGCTACGATAGGTAGCGAAATCTGGTTGCGAATACCAGCTATAACGGCTGGGGGATCATCGTGCTAACCACACGATACCTCCATTCTGGTTGGATGATCGTCCACCTATGCTTCGGCATGTGGGCGTGAGGCCAGCAGCCGGCTGGTCGGTCTAGGCTCTTCACGGGCTGTAGCGCCACGGATTATTATTATTATTATTATTATTATTATTATTATTATTATTATTATATATACATATATATATATATATATATATATATATATATATTATGCTTTTCAATTCACTGCGGGCTAAAGCAGGGAGATGCACTGTCACCTCTACTTTTTAACTTCGCTCTAGAATATGCCATTAGGAAAGTTCAGGATAACAGAGAGGGTTTGGAATTGAACGGGTTACATCAGCTTCTTGTCTATGCAGATGACGTGAATATGTTAGGAGAAAATCCACAAACGATTAGGAAAAACACGGAAATTATACTTCAAGCAAGTAAAGCGATAGGTTTGGAAGTAAATCCCGAAAAGACTAAGTATATGATTATGTCTCGTGACCTGAATATTGTATGAAATGGAACTATAAAAATTGGAGATTTATCCTTCGAATAGGTGGGAAAATTCAAATATCTTGGAGCAACAGTAACAAATGTAAATGACACTCGGGAGGAAATTAAACACAGAATAAATATTGGAAATGCCTGTTATTATTCGGTTGAGAAGCTTTTGTCATCTAGTCTGCTGTCAAAAAATCTGAAAGTTAGAATTTATAAAACAATAATATTACCGGTTCTTCTTTATGGTTGTGAAACTTGGACTCTCACTTTGAGAGAGGAACATAGGTTAAGGGTGTTTGAGAATAAGGTGCTTAGGAAAATACTTGGGGCAAAGAGGGATGAAGATGCAGGACAATGGAGAAAGTTACACAACACAGAACTGCATGCATTGTATTCTTCACCTGACATAATTAGGAACATTAAATCCAGACGTTTGAGATGGGCAGGACATGTAGCACGTATGGGCGAATCCAGAAATGCATATAGAGTGTTAATTGGGAGGCCTGAGGGAAAAAGACCTTTGGGGAGGCCGAGACGTATATGGGAAGATAGGCCTAATATTAAAATGGATTTGAGGAGGTGAGATATGATGGTAGAGACTGGATTAATCTTACACAGGATAGGGACCGATGGTGGGCTTATGTGAGGGCGGCAATGAACCTCCGGGTTCCTTAAAAGCCAGTAAGTAAGTAAGTAAGTAAGTAAAGCCATTTGATTTCAAGTCCTTATTTGGTGAAATACGATTTAATCATAAATAACTGACACTGACTTGAGTTGGATCAGACATTGCACCGGTTGACTGTTGGCGATGTAGGAACATTCACTAAATCGTTAACACTTCGTAACTGAACAGCAGAAGAGAAATTAGAAAAATACTTTTTTTTTCTTTCCCTGTATTCTTGCAATTTTTCCAGTCCACTCTTTTTCGTCCTTGGCTCAATTTTCGGGCGGCTCTTTTACATGCATTCCTTCATACCACACCATCGTTTGTTCAACTTCTGATTTCAGCATATTTTCTAGCAGAACGTTTCCCAACATTGTAATTCTACTCTCTGGTTTCGACTGTGTAACATCACAACTCTACACGGAAGACGTACTGCCCGACAGCAGCCCCAATCCACTTACTTATGGCTTAATTTGTATAAATAGATGAAATACCGCAAACATTTATAACATTATTTACGCGGTAACATAGCAACGTACATGATTCCCTAGAGTCAGAGAATTTTGTTTCACAGCGTTCGACACGTACCTTGCCTGAAAAGAAGTTTAATTTCAAAAACCTAGTTTGAAATCCTACAGAAAATCTAAGAACATACAGCTGTCTTAAGGGGTTAGGTACAGCTTACAGCAGTAAAATTTTTGGAAATATTCAACATTTTTTTCCTCCATTACTGTATCTTGTACAATAATGAAAATTAGTATATGTAAAATATTGTCCTTCTGATATATGAAAAAATATTTTTTACGATTAAAAAAATTATTTATATATATTTTTTTCAAAATTCAAAATGGTGGCAGATCACTTTGCAGTGATGAAGCGTTTCCCTCATAACTCATAAACTTCTAAACTTTTTCATTTGCTCTCTCTTTTATTTTATTGCTGAAACTAATGTTTACAATATCATGCTCTTTCAACTGCATTCCTTAATAAATATTTTTTTTTATTTTGTGTTAGAGGAAAATACTGATATTTGACCATTTTTTAAAATTCATTTATTTTTTATCAGACAATCTATCAAAGGTAGAGAAGTGATCTTACATCATATTGTAGATATGAAATGCATAAATATACACAAAAAATTTAATTACAGAATGTTTGATAGTTTTTTAATTATGTGGGAAACTGTTCATCACTGCACAGTGAACTGAATTTTGAAACAAAAACATTTAAATAATATTTTTAAATCGTAAAAAATATATTTTTTTTTCACATAGCAGAAGGACAGTGTTTTACACAAACTAATTTTCACTATTGTACAAGATACAGTACTTACTTACTTACTTACTGGCTTTTAAGGAACCCGGAGGTTCATTGCCGCCCTCACATAAGCCCGCCATTGGTCCCTATCCTGAGCAAGATTAATCCAGTCTCTACCATCATATCCCACTTCCCTCAAATCCATTT
The DNA here is from genome assembly GCA_025594305.2 of Periplaneta americana. Classification (NCBI taxonomy): domain Eukaryota; kingdom Metazoa; phylum Arthropoda; class Insecta; order Blattodea; family Blattidae; genus Periplaneta; species Periplaneta americana. The sequence continues at coordinate 153,404,721 of JAJSOF020000013.1, forward strand.
TAATATTATCTTCCCATCTACGTCTCGGCCTCCCCAAAGGTCTTTTTCCCTACGGCCTCCCAACTAACACTCTATATGCATTTCTGGAACCGCCCATACGTCCTACATGCCCTACCCATCTCAAACGTCTGGATTTAATGTTCCTAATTATGTCAGGTGAAGTATGCAATGCGTGCAGCTCTGCGTTGTGTAACTTTCTCCATTCTCCTGTAACTTCATCCCTCTTAGCCCCAAATATTTTCCTAAGAACCTTATTCTCAAATACCCTTAATCTCTGTTCCTCTCTCAAAGCGAGAGTCCAAGTTTCACAACCATACAGAACAACCGGTAATATAACTGTTTTATAAATTCTAACTTTCAGATTTTTTGACAGACTAGATGACAAAAGCTTCTCAACGGAATAATAACAGGCATTTCCCATATTTATTCTGCGTTTAATTTCCTCCTGAGTGTCATTTACATTTGTTACTGTTGCTCCAAGATATTTGAATTTTTCCACCTCTTCGAAGGATAAATCTCCAATTTTTATAGTTCCATTTCGTAATATATTCTGGTCACGAGACATAATCATATACTTAGACAGTGTTTTACACATACTAATTTTCATTATTTTACAAGATACAGTACTGGAGGAAAAAAATGTTGAATATTTCCAAACCTTTACTGCTGTAAAGTGTCCTGACCCCTTCAGATCTCTGTCTCTTTGTTGTCACTACATACTGTATTTGTCCACCGAGATGTTTTTTTTTTTTTACGTTGTTGGTAACTCTATAGCATCTATTAGATGCTTTATGGTTGTGCTAACAGATGGAGTTACTTGTCAACAATGTGACGCTGAAATGTGTGTTCAGGTTACTGCCCAGCGACAGTACTGATGTATTATATATTTTTGATGATTGTTTAATTAATATTAACCCGGCACACTCACAATCACACTCACATTCATACAAATTTTCAGACTCTAGACACCCAGATAATTTTTCTTCTTCAAGAAAAATTCACTGAGAGCCGAGCCCGGGAATCGAACCCGGGACCCCCAGATCTGCAAGCATGCTGACCAACAGACTACGGAGGCAGTCAAAGATGAGTTTTAAACATCGAAACATTCACAGAAAACTCACACTGTAACTTCTTCACCCACTTAAAATTTCACAGGCTTCTCCAGAATCGAACCTAGGGCTTCGTGCGTCACTTAGACTGAAGCAGGAAATGGATTTGCATATGGAGGTGGGCGCAGGTTCAAAAACCTTGCAGAGCAATTTCCCTTATCGATCTGTCCCACATGGAGTGTGGATGTCAGAGCCAATTAGTGGGTTTGTTGGTGGTAAATTTATTGCCGAAAACAGCAAGATACAAAAACAGCTGATAAGCGTGAATTCATACAGCCTCTTATCTTCAGTCTTGTTAATACAATTTTACCACCGGTAACAAGCATACCGATAGACATAGGGCCTGTTGTCGACTCCAGAAACCTGTGTTCAAACACCGACCATGTCAAACGGAATTTGTAGTGAAGAAAGACTGCATTACTGGAAAGATTTGGCAAAGTGCCCTTACCAACAAGCTGCTAAAATAAGTACAGCCTGATCCATTTGGGTATGGATAATATTAATTTATTAATATAAAGCTATTGTGATAGTAGGAAAAATTTCTTGCTGGTTATACTTACTTACTTACTTACAAATGGCTTTTAAGGAACCCGAAGGTTCATCGCCGCTCTCACATAAGCCCGCCATCGGTCCCTATCCTGTGCAAGATTAATCCAGTCTCTATCATCATATCCCACCTCCCTCAAATCCATTTTAATATTATCCTCCCATCTACGTCTCGGCCTCCCCAAAGGTCTTTTTCCCTCCGGTCTCCCAACTAACTCTATATGCATTTCTGGATTCGCCCATACGTGCTACATGCCCTGCCCATCTCAAACGTCTGGATTTAATGTTCCTAATTATGTCAGGTGAAGAATACAATGAGTGCAGTTCTGCGTTGTGTAAATTTCTCCATTCTCCTGTAACTTCATCCCTCTTAGCCCCAAATATTTTCCTAAGCACCTTATTCTCAAAAACCCTTAACCTATGTTCCTCTCTCAGAGTGAGAGTCCAAGTTTCACAACCATACAGAACAACCTGTAATATAACGTTTTATAAATTCTAACTTTAAGATTTTTTGACAGCAGACTAGAAGATAAAAGCTTCTCAACCGAATAATAACACGCATTTCTCATATTTATTCTGCGTTTAATTTCCTCCCGAGTGTCATTTATATTTGTTACTGTTGCTCCAAGATATTTGAATTTTTCCACCCCTTCGAAGGATAAATCTCCAATTTTTATATTTCCATTTCGTACAATATTCTGGTCACGAGACATAATCATAGGCTATACTTTGTCTTTTCGGGATTTACTTCCAAACCTATCTCTTTGCTTGCTTCAAGTAAAATTTCCGTGTTTTCCCTAATCGTTTGTGGATATTCTCCTAACATATTCACGTCATCCGCATAGACAAGAAGCTGATGTAACCCGTTCAATTCCAAACCCTGCCTGTTATCCTGAACTTTCCTAATGGCATATTCTAAAGCGAAGTTAAAAAGTAAAGGTGATAGTGCATCTCCCTGTTTTAGCACGCAGTGAATTGGAAAAGCATCAGATAGAAACTGACCTACACAGACTCTGCTGTATGTTTCACTGAGACATATTTTAATTAATCGAACTAGTTTCTTGGGAATACCAAATTTCAATAAGAATATCATATAATACTTCCCTCTTAACCGAGTCATAAGCCTTTTTGAAATCTATGAATAACTGATGTACTGTACCCTTATATTCCCATTTATTTGTCCATTATCTGTCGAATACAAAAAATCTGATCAATAGTCGATCTATTACGCCTAAAACCGCACTGATGATACGCAATAATTTCATCTACGTACGGAGTTAATCTTCTCAAAAGAATATTCTTGCTGGTTATATTATGATTAAAAGATGGGTGTTTCCATATATGACAATCAACAATGCATAATCTGAAAGGACAAATTAAAATCGTAGATGATTAAAATGGCTACTACAAATCAACGGCGGGCACAATGTGTTTTTTGGTATGCTAAATTTGAGAGTGTTAAAAGAGTTCAAAGGGAATTTCGACGTGAGTATGGTGTGCGTAATGTACCTAAATACGATTCCATAATGTTGTAGTATCGAATATTTGTAGAAACAAGTTCTGAGTTAAAAAACATGCAGGAGGTCGCAGGCGAAACCCAGGTACGAGAAGCAGCTATGTCTTGGATTGGTCCTCAAACTCCTGACTTCTTCGTGTAGGATTTTGTTAAAGACATTGTCTATTCACAGAAACCCAGGAACATTTACGAGTAAAAATTACTCAAGATTTTCAACAAATCACACGTCTTATGTTACAACGGACATGGACTGAATTGCATCACCGTTATGAGTTGTGCAGGGTGCGCAATGGGGGTCATGTTGAGCTCTGAGGAATCTCCCATCTTTCAGTGTTGTATGCACAAAATTTCAACAAATAAAGTTCAGTAGTAAGTATTTGACTATAATTATTTATTATTTGTGCAAGGTTTTCAACATAAATGTTCATTTAATATTCTACATCTGAAGATGATACAAATGTATCGAAAACGTTAATGTGAATTATTAACTTTTAAGATAAGCAAAGGTGGCACAAATAATAAATAATTATAGTCAAATATTAACAGCTTATCGGCATACTACAACATGAAATTGATCAGTAGTAAATGTTTTACGGTGTTTTTATTTTATCCATACCCAAACGGATCATACTGTAGAACTCTAATATCAGTGATAATGACTTTCTATTCCTAACAATTTCTCTTTCAATTTATGTTAATTTCATTTGTTTTTCATAGGGTTTATTGTATGTCTTTAAGAACAGTTAATAATAATAATAATAATAATAATAATAATAATAATAATAATAATAATAATAATAATAATAATAATATGCTACTGGAGCTAAATGATAGCTATGAGCAGTATAGAACCAAGATAAATGCAAATAAGACGAAGAGTACGGTTATGGGAAGGAAAGTAAAGAAGGTAAACTTGAGAATTCTAAAATGAGGTAGTAGAGCAAGTGGACAGCTTCAAATACTTGGGGTGTACTATAAGCAGTAACATGAGCTGCTGCCAAGAAGTCAAAAGGAGGATAGCAATGGCAAAGGAAGCTATTAATAGAAAAAGGAGCATCTTTTGCGGACCTCTGGAGAAATAACTAAGAAAGAGACTAGTGAAGTGCTTTGTGTGGAGTGTAGCGCTGTATAGGGCAAACACATGGACATTACGCTAATGAACGAAGCTGTGTTGGAAAGAGTGGGTGAAGAAAGAATGATGTTGAAAGTGATCACAAAGAGGAAAAGGAAGTGGTTTTGTCACTGGCTGAGAAGAAACTGCCTACTGAAGGATGCACTGGAAGGAATGGTGAACGGGAGAAGAGTTCGGAGCAGGAGAAGATATCAAATGATAAACGACATTAAAATATATGGATCTTATGCGAAGACTAAGAGGAAGGTAGAAAATAGGAATGACTGGAGAATGCTGGGTTTGTTAAATCAAATTTCAATCCGAAAAATCTTAACATATTCTTCAATCAATCATATAGGGTGAATATTAGTAGCTATAAATATTGGAGAAAATATATGAATTATTTATTTCCTAATTTATTCAATTTTAACTTTAACAATTATTACAATTGTTAGATCACATCAAATTTCATTTATTAACCAAACATTTTTAATAGGAAGTGAAATGTCTACAGTAAAATTCCTAATATTTACCACTTTACTATCATTAGGAGGGCTACCTCCATTCTTAGGGTTCTTACCAAAATGAATTATTATTCAACATATAATTATTAACGGAATAAACTTTATTATTTCATTAATAGCCTTTGAGCAGAAAACTATGAATGAATGAATGAATGAATGAATGAATGAATGAATGAATGAATGACCATTTATATTGTGCAGTGTTCCTTCAATTCCGATGGAATAATAATAATAATAATAATAATAATAATAATAATAATAATAATAATAATATTATATTTACTATTATTATTATTATTATTTATTATCCAGAAAATAAATTATTAATGACAATTAATGACAATATGAAAATATCAACCGAAAAGACAAAAGTAATGGCAGTTTCTGGCAAAAACCTTATACGAGCAAAACTAGTGGTTGATAACAAAATAATAGAACAAGTGACAGATTTTGTATATTTTGGAAGTCATATTTCTTTGTATAATTATTACAAAGACATAAATAAAAATATATTGAAATATAATCAATTAAATGGTATCTTGAGAAGGAACTTTGGAAAACAAATGCGAAAAGAGGTCCAAATCCGATTTCACAACATAATATCAAAACCAGCTCTGTTATATGGCAGTGAATGTTGGACACTGCGGCAAAAGGAAATGAATAGAATCTGTGCATCACAAATGAGATTTCTACGATCAGTGACAGGAGTTACCTTGCGGGACCGCATTAGGAGCGAAGACATAGGCTAAGAAATCAGTGGGAAGTTGAGGAGATGACCGCAGACGTCCAACATTATCAACGTAAATGGAGAAACCACCTTCTTAGGATACCTGAAAATCGTTTACCACAGAGACTTTTGTATTACCATCCACGAGGACGAAGAGATTTAGGCAGACCTCACCAACGTTGGACGGACCAATTCCATTTGTAGTTCACAGACGGGAAACAACCCAAAACCGTGTAGTGGCAGAAGAAGAAGAAGAAGAAGAAGAAGAATAAGAAGAAGAAGAAGAAGACGAATGAAAATTATTAATGATCATGGTAATGACGTAATAATAGACTCTAATTATATCAATAATCATCGTAATTAATATGAGTATTTGTTAATACGTGAATATGTTAGGAGAAGATACACAAACGATTAGGGAAAACACGGAAATTTTACTTGAAGCAAGTAAAGCGATCGGTTTGGAAGTAAATCTCGAAAAGACAAAGTATATGATTATATCTCGTGACCAGATTATTGTACGAAATGGAAATATAAAAATTGGAGATTTATCCTTCAAAGAGGTGGAAAAATTCAGATATCTTGGAGCAACAGTAACAAATATAAATGACACTCGGGAGGAAATTAAACGCAGAATAAATATGGGAAATGCGTGTTATTATTCGGTTGAGAAGCTCTTATCATCCAGTCTGCTGTCCAAAAACCTGAAAGTTAGAATTTATAAAACAGTTATATTACCGGTTCTTCTGTATGGTTGTGAAACTTGGACTCTCACTTTGAGACAGGAACAGAGATTAAGGGTGTTTGAGAATAAGGTGCTTAGGAAAATATTTGAGGTTAAGAGGAATGAAGTTACAAGATAATGGAGAAAGTTGCACAACGCAGAGCTGCACGCATTGTATTCTTCACCTGACATAATTAGGAACATTAAATCCAGACGTTTGAGATGGGCAGGGCATGTAGCACGTATGGGCGAATCCAGAAATGCATATAGAGTGTTAATTGGGAGGCCGGAGGGAAAAGACCTTTGGGGAGGCCGAGACGTAGATGGCAGGATAATATTAAAATGGATTTGAGGAGGTGGGATATGATGATAGAGATTGGATTAATCTTGCACAGGATAGGGACCGATGGCGGGCTTATGTGAGGGCGGCAATGAACCTTTGGGTTCCTTAAAAGCCATTTGTAAGTAAGTAAGTATTTGTTAATACAGTACAGAATATAGATGGCATCCATGGCAATACTTTCAAAACGTCAAGAAAAAGTGAATGGCATAGCTTCTCAGAGATATTCCCTACGACCAGTCTGTGCATTTTTATGTAACGATACAGGAAGAAGTCGCCATAGTAACGAGAGAGTTCGGACCGTTGAGATGCCTATCACGCGTGGTTTTTTGTAGTATTAGCAGATACAGTTCCACGCCCACGGATCAGCGTCACGTAGTCATTGTGTGGAGAGTTAGTCACGGCCCATCATCGCTCCGGGTTCAAGTCCCCGCTGGCCCACACCCCGTTAATGTTGTCGCGAGGCGCTGCCTTGTCATTTCCCTGCTCCACGGCTCTGTCATTACCCCGTGGTGCCAGCACGCCGATTCGAGTAATTTACAATTACGGTTATTAAATTTCTCGTCGTATGAGAATTGTTTTCGCCTTTCTCTCTCTCTTTTGATTGACCCCCATTGCAATGTGTTTCTGGGGGGCTCTGATAATTGTAGCCACGATCCAGGAACAATGGCTGATGTCATCAATTCTCATTGATTCTTTTATTATTCTTTCTTCAAAGGTGAGTCAATGGAATCTCAGAATTTCGGTCATACGACGAAGTTTCAGAATAAAAACGTCATATCTACATTATTAAACATTTATATCCAGAATGGAAGTTTGTACTTTTGAATGTTTAATAATTATACAAGAGAAAGCATTCAGATGCTGTAGGAAATAGATATCTAGATCTTTATCGAAGTATTGTGATACTGCTAAAAGTAGAGTTCTACATCTTTACGGAGATATTGTGATGATGCTAAAAGTAGATTTCTACATCTTTACAGAAGTATTTTGATAATGCTAGAAGTAGATTTCTAGATCTTTACGGAGATATTGTGATGATGCTAAAAGTAGATTTCTACATCTTTAGAAAAGTATTTTGATAATGCTAGAAGTAGATTTCTATATCTTTACGGAAGTATTGTGATACTGCTAGAAATAGATTTACAGGTATTTACGGAAGTACTGTGTTAATGCTACAAATAGATTATTTATAGAACTTCACGGAAGTATTGTGATACTGCCAGAAATTGGTTAATAGGTGTTTCGGAAATATTGTAATACTGCTAGAAATAAATTTACAGGTCTTTACAAAAGTGCCTACTGTGATGCTGCTAGAAATAAATTTACAGATCTTTATGGAAGTATTGTGATACTGCAAAAAAAGAGATATCTAGATATTCACGAAAGTATTGTGATATTGGTAGAAATAAATTTAAGGTATTTACAAAAGTACCTACTGTGATGCTGCTAGAAATAAATTTACAGATCTTTATGGAAGAATTGTGATACTGCAAAAAAAGAGATATCTAGATCTTCACGAAAGTATTGTGATATTGGTAGAAATAAATTTACAGGTATTTACAAAAGTACCTACTGTGATGCTGCTAGAAATAAATTTACAGATCTTTATGGAAGTATTGTGATACTGCAAAAAAAAGAGATATCTAGATCTTTACGAAAGTATTGTGATATTGGTAGAAATAAATTTACAGCTATTTACAAAAGTACCTACTGTGATACTGTTAGAAACATATTTTCAGATCTTTATGGAAATATTGTGATACTGCAAAAATAGAGATATTTAGATCTTTACGAAAGTATTTATTTATTTATTTATTTACTTACTTATTTATTTATTCTGGTACAGTTAAGCCATGAGGAGTATTGTGATACTACTAGAAATAGATTTACAGATATTTTTGGAAGTATTGTGTTACTGCCAGAAATTGATTTATACGTCTTTCGGAAGTATTGTGATACTGCTAGAAATAAATTTACTGTCTTTAAAAAAGTACCTATTGTGATGCTGCTAGAAATATATTTACATATCTTTATGGAAGTATATTTTGTTACTGCTAAAAGTAGATTTATAGATCTTTTTGGAAATACTATGAAACTGCTAGAAGTAGATTTCTAGATCTTTACGGAATTATTGTGATACTACTAGAAATAGATTTACAGGTCTTTACGGAAGTATTGTGATACTGCTAGAAACAGATTTATAGGTCTTTATGGAATTATTGTGATACTATTAAAAGTAGATTCCTAGATCTTTTCGGAAGTATTGTAATGCTGCTACGAATAGAAATAGATTTACGGGATTATTGTAATATTGGTAGAAATAGATTTCTAGATCTTTACAGAAGTCTTATGGTACTGCTAGAAATAGTTTTATAGATCTTTACGGAAGTAGACTTGTGATTCTCTCAGAAACAGATTTATAGATATTTACGGAAGTATTCTGATACTGCTAGAAATAGATTTACAGGTCTTTACGGAAGTACTGTGATGTTGCTAGAAATATATTTATAGGTTTTTTCGGAAGTATTGTAATACTACTAGAAATGCTGCCAGAAATAGATTTACAGGTCTTTACGGAAATATTGTGTTACTGCCAAACAGAGATTAAATTTATAAGTTTTTTTACGAGTGTGCTATTGTAATTCTGCTAGAAATATATTTCTATGTTTTAAAGAAATAATTTGATGCTGGCAGAAATATATTTCTACATTTCACGGAGGTCTTGTAATTCTGTTAGAAGTATATTTATTTATGTGTTTTACAGAAGAAATTTGATGCTGCCAGAAATAATATATTTCTATATTTCACGGAGGTCTTGTGATTCTGTTAGAAGTATATTTATTTACATGTTTTACAGAAGAAATTTGATGCTGCCAGAAATAATATATTTCTACATTTCACGGAGGTCTTGTGATTCTGATAGAAGTATATTTATTTATATGTTTTATAGAATGAATTTGATGCTGCCAGAAATATATTTCTACATTTCACGGAGATCTTGTGATTCTGCTAGAAATATGTTTCTGTGCTTTAAGGAAGTAATTTGATGCTGCCAGAAATAATGTAGATTTCTATGTTTCACGGATGTCTTGTGATTCCGTGAGAAGTATATTTATATGTTTTAAAGAAGGAATCTAATGCTGCCAAAAATACTATAGATTTATAGGCTCCACATAACTAATACTGCGGTAAAATTTCAGAATGAATTAGCCTATAGCGCTTAAGCTCTTTGTGATGTTGAGGACGTAATTTTATTCTCATGAAGAAATTATGGAAGTGAAGACGATGATGATAATAATAATAATAATAATAATAATAATAATAATAATAATAATAATAATAATAATAATAATAATAACCTTGAACAGCCGTTGTCCTTCTGAGACATCACTAAATAAACAATAAGTTGTACGAAACTAGTTTTCAGCCACGGCATATTAAAAAGTAATCTGCACTCAAATGCGACATTAGCAATTATTTCTCACAGAGATTGTCCCCTTGTCATTCCCACATGGTAACCGTAAATGCAAACAGTCGCTTAGCAACGGTCATTGTGTTCGTAATTTAATTTGTTTGCTCATCATAAGCTTCAAATCCCAGACACAGATAGCATCACGTCATTCTCTTATTAACAACTCCTCGTCCTTAATGCGCTGTGACAATCAAGACAATTACCATCTGCTTTCAACTAATTACCGAGCTTTCAATTCCGACTTCAATGCACAACTTAAGCTTGTCCTCTTAGGTACAGTAGCATGAAATTGCATTGTTTGTGAGCCGAGATTCCTTGTACAAATTTAAAGACTTCGTTGTTTTTATGAGCATAATAGTGGCATACTAATAGTAGTAGTAGTAGTAGTAGTAGTAGTAGTAGTAGTAGTAGTAGTAGTAGTGAAGTAGCAGCAGTAGTAGTAGTAATAGTAATAGTATTATCAGTAGCAGTAGTAGTAGTAACAGTAGTAGCAGTAGCTGCAGTGTAGTAGTAGTAGCAGTAGTAGCAGCAGTAGTAGTAGCACTAGCAGTAGTAGTAGTAGTAGTTGTAGCAGTAGTAGTAGTTGTTGTAGCAGTAGCAGTAATAGCAGTAGTAGTAGCAGCACTAGCAGCAGCAGTAGTAGTAGTAGTATCAGTAGCAGTAGTAGTAGTAGTAGTAGCAGTAGCTGCAGTAGTAGTAGTAGTAGCAGCAGTGGCAGCAGTAAAAGTAGTAGTAGTGGTAGTAGCACTGGCAGTGGTAGCAGCAGTGGCAGCAGCAAAAGTGGCAGTGGCAGCAGCGGTAGCAGTGGTAGCAGCAGTAGTAGTGCACTAGCAGTAGTAGTAGTAGTAGCAC